>JAVLSZ010000133.1:20000-25000 GCA_032313775.1 Urocyon cinereoargenteus | reverse complement strand
TTAGTGTTAGGATTAGGGTTAGTGTTAGGGTACGGGTTAGGGTTAGGGTTACGGTTAGGGTACTGTTTAGGGTTAGGGTTCGGGTTAGGGTTAGGGTTAGGGTACGGGTTAGGGTTAAGGTTGGGTTAGTGTTAGGGTTAGGGTTAGGGTACGGGTTAGGGTTAGGGTACGGGTTAGGGTACGGGTTAGGGTACGGGTTAGGGTTAGGGTTAGGGTACGGGTTAGGGTTAGGGTACGGGTTAGGGTTAGGGTTAGGGTACTGGTTAGGTTTAGGGTTAGGGTACGGGTTAGGGTTATGGTTAGGGTTAGGGTACGGGTTAGGGTTAGGGTTAGGTTTAGGGTACGGGTTAGGGTTAGGGTTAGGTGTTAGGGTTAGGGTAAGGGTTAGGGTTAGTGTTAGGGTAAGGTTTAGGTTTAGGGTACGGGTTAGGGTTAGGGTTAGGGTTAGTGTTAGTGTTAATGTATGGGTTAGGGTTAGGGTTAGGGTTAGGGTTAGGGTTAGGGTTAGGGGTTAGGGGTTAGGGTTAGGGTTAGGGTTAGGGTACCGGTTAGGGTACGAGTTATGGTTCGGGTTAGGGTTAGGGTACGGGTTAGGGTAAGGGTTAGGGTTAGGGTTAGGATTAGGGTTAGGGTACGTGTTAGGGTTAGGTTTAGGGTAAGGGTTAGGGTACGTGTTAGGGTTAGGGTTAGGGTAGGTTTAGGGTATCGGTTAGGGTTAGGGTTAGGGTTAGGGTTAGGATTAGGGTACAGGTTAGGGTACGTGTTAGGGTTTTGGTACCGGTTAGGGTTAGGGTACGGGTTAGGGTACGGGTTAGGGTACGGTTTAGGGTTAGGGTTAGGGGTTAGGATTAGTGTTAGTGTTAGGGTACGGGTTAGGGTTAGGGTACAGGTTAGGGTTAGGGTTAGGGTTAGGGTACTGGTTAGGGTTAGGGTACGGGTTAGTGTTAGGGTTAGGTTTAGGGTTAGGTTTAGGGTTAGGTAAGGGTTAGGGTTAGGGTTAAGTTTAGGGTTAGGGTACGGGTTAAGGTTAGGGTTAGGGTACGGGTTAGGGTTAGGGTTAGTGTTAGGGTTAGGGTTAGGGTATGGGTTAGGGTTAGGGTTAGGGTACGGGTTAAGGTACGGTTTAGGGTTAGGGTTAGGGTACGGGTTAGGGTTAGGGTTAGGGTTAGGGTTAGGGTACGGGTTAGGGTTAGGGTTAGGTTTAGTGTTAGGGTTAGGGATAGGGTGCTGGTTAGGGTTAGGGTTAGGTTTAGGGTACGGGTACGGGTTAGGGTTAGTGTTAGGGTTAGTATACGGGTTACGGTTAGGGTACGGGTTAGGGTTAGGTTTAGGGTACCGGTTAGGGTTAGGGTTAGGGTTAGGGTTAAGGTACGGTTTAGGGTTAGGTTTAGGGTTAGTATTAGGTTTAGCATACGGGTTAGGGTTAGGGTTAGGTTTAGGGTTAGGGTTAGGGTACGGGTTAGGGTTAGGGTACGGGTTAGGGTTAGGTTTAGGGTTAGGGTTAGGGTTAGGGTTAGGGTTAGGAAAGGGTTAGGGTTAGGGTTAGGGGTAGGGTTAGGGTACGGGTTAGGGTTAGGGTTAGGGTACGGGTTAGGGTTAGAGTTAGGGTTAGGGTTAGGGTTAGGTTTACGGTACGGGTTAGGGTTAGGGTTAGGTTTAGGGTTAGGGTTAGGTTACGGGTTAGGGTTAGGGTACGGCTTAGGGTTAGGGTACGGGTTAGGATACGGGTTAGGGTTAGGTTTAGGATTCGGGTTCGGGTTAGGGTTGGGTTAGAGTTAGGGTTGGGGTTAGGGTACGGGTTAGGGTTAGGGTACGGGTTAGGGTTAGGGTACGGGTTAGGGTACGGGTTAGGGTTAAGGTTAGGGTACGGGTTAGGGTTAGGTTTAGGGTTAGGGTTAGGGGTTAGGGGTTAAGGTTAGGGTTAGGGTTAGGGTTAGGGTGAGGGTTAGGGTACGGGTTAGGGTACAGGTTAGGGTTAGGGTATGGGTTAGTGTTAGGGTTAGGGTTATTGTTAGGGTATGGGTTAGGGTTAGGGTTAGGGTACGGGTTAGGGTTAGGGTACGGGTTAGGGTACGGGTTAGGGTGAGAGTTAGGGTTAGGGTTAGGTTTAGGAAAGGATTAGGGTTAGGGTTAGGGTACGGGTTAGGGTTAGGGTTAGGTTTAGGGTACGGAGTATGGTTAGGGTACGGGGTAGGGTTAGGGTACGGGTTAGGGAACGGGTTAGGGTTAGGGTTAGGGTACGGGTTAAGTTTAGGATTGGGTTGAGGTTAGGGTTAGGGTTAGGGTACGGGTTAGGGTTAGGGTACGGGTTAGGGTACGGGTTAGGGTTAGGGTTAGGTTTAGGGTACGGTTTAGGGTTAGGGTACGGGTTAGGGTTAGTGTTAGGGTACTGGTTAGGTTTAGGGTTAGGGTACGGGTTAGGGTTAGGCTTAGGGTTAGTGTACGGGTTAGGGTTAGGGTTAGGGTTGGGTTAGGGTTAGGGTTAGGAAAGGGTTAGGTTTAGGGTTAGGGTTAGGGTTAGGGTTAGGGTTAGTGTTAGTGTTAAAGTACGGGTTAGGGTTAGGGTTAGGGTTAGTGATTAGGGGTTAGGGTAAGTGTTAGGGTTAGGCTTAGGGTACGGGTTAGGGTTATGGTTAGTGTTAGGGTTAGGGTATGGGTTAGGGTACGGGTTAGGGTTAGGGTACGGGTTAGGGTACGGGTTAGGTTACGGGTTAGGTTTAGGGTACGGGTTAGGGTTAGGGTACGGGTCAGGGTTAGGGTACGGGTTAGGGTTAGGGTACGGGTTAGGGTTAGGTTTAAGGTTAGGGTTAGGGTTAGGGTACGGGTTAGGGTTAGGGTACGGTTTAGGGTTAGGGTTAGTGTACGGGTTACGGTTAGAGTTAGGGTTAGGGTTAGGGTTAGGGTTAGAGTACAGGTTAGGGTTAGGGTACGGGTTAGGGTTAGGGTTAGAGTTAGGGATAGCGTACGGGTTAGGGTTAGGGTTAGGGTTAGGGTTAGGAAAGGTTTAGGCTTAGGGTTCGGGTTAGGGTTCGGGTTCGGGTTCGGGTTACGGTTAGGGTTCGGGTTAGGGTTCGGGTTAGTGTTAGGGTTAGGGGTGGGGTTCGGGTTAGGGTTTGGGTTAGGGTTAGGGTTAGGGTTCCGGTTAGGGTTAGGGTTAGGGTTAGGGGTTAGGGTTAGGTTCGGGTTAGGGTTAGGGTTAGGGTTCGGGTTAGGGTTAGGGTTAGGGTTAGGGTTAGCGTTCGGGTTAGGGTTAGGGTTAGGTTTCCGGTTAGGGATCGGGTTAGGGTTCGGGTTAGGGTTCGGGTTCGGGTTAGGGTTCGGGTTAGGGTTCGGGTTAGGGTTGGGGTTAGGGTTAGTGTTAGGGTTAGTGTTCGGGTTCGGGTTAGGGTTACGGTTAGTGTTCGGGTTCGTGTTAGGCTTAGGGTTCGGGTTAGGTTTCGGAATAGGGTTAGGGTTAGGGTTAGGGTTACGGTTCGGGTTAGGGTTCGGGTTAGGGTTCGGGTTAGGGTTCGGGTTCGGGTTCGGGTTACGGCTAGTGTTCGGGTTAGTGTTCGCGTTAGTGTTAGGGTTAGGGGTAGGGTTCGGGTTAGGGTTTGGGTTAGGGTTAGGGTTAGGGTTCGGGTTAGGGTTCGGGTTAGGGTTCGGGTTAGTGTTAGGGTTAGGGTTCGGGTTAGGGTTCGGGTTAGGGTTAGGTTTCGGGTTAGGTTTAGGGTTAGGGTTCGGGTTAGGGTTAGGGTTCGGGTTAGGTTTAGGGTTCGGGTTAGGGGTTAGGGTTACGGTTCGGGTTAGGGTTAGGGTTAGGGTTAGGGTTCATGTTAGGTTTAGGGTTCGGGTTAGGGTTAGGGTTAGGGTTCGGGTTAGGGTTAGGTTTCGGGTTTGTGTTAGGGTTAGGGTTAGGTTTAGGGTTCGGGTTCGGGTTAGGTGTTAGTGTTCGGGTTCGGGTTAGGGTTAGGGTTAGGTTTCGGGTTAGGGTTAGGGGTTAGTGTTAGGGTTAGGGTTAGGGTTAGGGTTAGGGTTCGGATTAGGGTTAGGGTTAGGGTTCGGGTTCGGGTTACGGCTAGGGTTCAGGTTAAGGTTCGGGTTAGGGTTAGGGTTAGGGTTAGGGTTCGGGTTAGGGTTAGGGTTAGGGTTAGGGTTCGGGTTCGGGTTAGGTTTCGGTTTCGGGTTAGGGTTAGGGTTAGGGTTAGGGTTAGGGTTCGGATTAGGGTTAGGGTTAGGGTTCGGGTTAGGTTTCAGGTTCGGGTTAGGATTAGGTTTAGGGTTCAGGTTAGGGTTAGGGTTAGGGTTCAGGTTAGGGTTCGGGTTAGGGTTAGGGTTAGGGTTAGGGTAAGGGTTCGGTTTAGGGTTCGGGTTAGGGTTAGGGTTAGGGTTCGGGTTAGGGTTAGGTTTCGGGTTAGGGTTAGGATTCGGGTAAGGGGTTAGGGTTCGGGTTATTGTTAGGATTCCGGTAAGGGGTTATGGTTCGGGTTAGGGTTAGCGTTAGTGTTAGGGTTCTGGTTAAGGTTAGGGTTAGGGTTCGGGTTAGGGTTAGGGTTAGGGTTACGGTTCGGGTTAGGGTTAGGGTTATGGTTAGTGTTCGGGTTCGGGTTAGGGTTAGGGTGCGGGTTAGGTTTCGGAATAGTGTTAAGGTTAGCGTTCGGGTTAGGGTTCGGGTTCGGGTTAGGGTTCGGGTTCGGGTTCGGGTTAGGGTTAGGGTTAGGGTTAGTGTTCGGGTTCGGGTTAGGGTTAGGGTTAGGGTTCGGGTAAGGGTTAGGGTTAGGGTTAGGTTTAGGGTTAGGGTTCGCGTTAGGGTTCGGTTTAGGGTTCGGGTTAGGGTTAGGGTTAGGGTTAGGGTTAGGGTTCGATTTAGGGTTAGGGTTCGGTTTATGGTTAGGGTTACGGTTCGGGTTAGGGTTAGGTTTCGGGTTAGGGTTAGGGTTCGGGTTAGGTGTTAGTGTTAGTGTTCGGGTTAGGGTTAGGGTTAGGGTTAGGGTTCATGTTAGTTTTAGGGTTCGGGTTAG
>JAVLSZ010000133.1:10000-15000 GCA_032313775.1 Urocyon cinereoargenteus | reverse complement strand
TTAGGGTTTGGGTTAGGGTTAGGGTTAGGGTTAGTGTTCGGGTTAGGGTTCGGGTTAGGGTTAGGGTTAGGATTCGGGTTAGGTTTAGGATTAGGGTTCGGGTTAGAGTTAGGGTTCGGGTTAGGGTTAGGTTTAGGGTTCGGGTTAGGGTTAGGGTTAGGGTTCGGGTTAGGTTTAGGGTTCGGGTTAGGGTTAGGGTTACGGTTAGGGTTAGGGTTAGTGTTCGGGTTCGTGTTAGGCTTAGGGTTCGGGTTAGGTTTCGGAATAGGGTTAGGGGTTAGGTTCGGGTTAGGTTTCGGGTTCGGGTTCGGGTTAGGGTTAGGGTTAGGGTTAGGGTTCGGGTTAGGGTTAGGGTTAGGGTTAGGGGTTAGGGTTAGGTTCGGGTTAGGGTTATGGTTAGGGTTACGGTTCGGGTTAGGGTTAGGGTTAGGGTTCGGGTTAGGGTTAGGGTTAGGGTTAGGGTTAGCGTTCGGGTTAGGGTTAGGGTTAGGGTTCGGGTTAGGGATCGGGTTAGGGTTCGGGTTAGGGTTCGGGCTAGGGTTAGTGTTCGGGTTAGGGTTCGGGTTAGGGTTCGGGTTAGGGTTGGGGTTAGGGTTAGTGTTAGGGTTAGTGTTCGGGTTCGGGTTAGGGTTACGGTTAGTGTTCGGGTTCGTGTTAGGCTTAGGGTTCGGTTTAGGTTTCGGGATAGGGTTAGGGTTAGGGTTAGGGTTACGGATCGGGTTAGGGTTCGGGTTAGGGTTCGGGTTAGGGTTCGGGTTCGGGTTAGGGTTAGGGTTCGGGTTAGGGTTCGGGATAGGGTTAGGGTTAGGGGTAGGGTTCGGGTTAGGGTTTGGGTTAGGGTTAGGGTTAGGGTTCGGGTTAGGGTTCGGGTTAGGGTTCGGGTTAGTGTTAGGGTTAGGGTTCGGATTAGGGTTCGGGTTAGGGTTAGGTTTCGGGTCAGGGTTAGGTTTAGGGTTCGGGTTAGGGTTAGGGTTCGGGTTAGGTTTAGGGTTCGGGTTAGGGGTTAGGGTTACGGTTCGGGTTAGGGTTAGGGTTAGGGTTAGGGTTCATATTAGGTTTAGGGTTCAGGTTAGGGTTAGTGTTAGGGTTCGGGTTAGGGTTAGGGTTCGGGTTTGTGTTAGGGTTAGGGTTAGGTTTAGTGTTCGGGTTCGGGTTAGGTGTTAGTGTTCGGTTTCGGGTTAGGGTTAGGTTTAGGGTTAGGGTTAGGGTTAGCAAAGGATTAGGGTTAGTGTTAGGTTTAGTGTTAGGGTTAGGGTTAGGGTTAGGGTTAGGGTACGGGTTAGGGTTAGGGTTAGAGTACGGGTTAGGGTTAGGGTTAGGGTACGGGTTAGGGTTAGGGTTAGGGTTAAAGTTAGGGTTAGGCTACTGGTTAGGGTTAGGGTTAGGGTTAGTGGTAGGGTTAGCGTACGGGTTAGGGTTAGGGCTCGGGTTAGGGTTAGGGTATGGTTTAGGGTTAGGGTACGGGCTAGTGTTAGGTTTAGGGTTAGGGTTAGGGTTAGGGTTAGTGTTAGGGTTAGCAAAGGGTTAGGGTTAGGGTTAGGGTTAGGGTACGGGTTAGGGTTAGGTTTAGGGTACGGGTTAGGTTTACGGTTCGGGTTAGGATACGTGTTAGGGTTAGGGTACGGGTTAGGGTTAGGGTCAGGGGTTGCGGTTAGGGTTAGGGTTAGGGTTAGGGTACGGGTTAGGGTTAGGGTTAGGGTACGGGTTAGGGTTAGGCATAGGGTACGGGTTAGGGTGAGGGTACGGGTTAGGGTTAGCGTTAGGGTACGTGTTAGGGTTAGGGTTAGGGTTTAGGGTTAGGGTTAGTGTTAGGGTACGGTTTAGGGTTAGGGTTAGGGTTACGGTACGGGTTAGGGTTAGGGTACGGGTTAGGGTTAGGGTTAGGGTACAAGTTAGGTTTAGGGTTAGGGGTTAGGGTTAGGGTTAGGGTAGGGTTAGGGTACGGGTTAGGTTTAGGGTACGGGTTAGGGTTAGGATTAGCGTACGGGTTAGGGTTAGGGTTAGGGTTAGGTTTAGGGTACGGATTAGGGTTAGGGTTAGGGTTAGTGTTAGGGTTAAAGTACGGGTTAGGGTTAGGGTTAGGGTTAGGGTTAGGGTTAGGGTTAGGGTTTAGGGGTTAGTGTTAGGGTAAGTGTTAGGGTTAGAGTTAGGGTACGGGTTAGGGTACGATTTAGGGTTAGGTTTAGGGTTGGGTACTGTTTAGGGTTAGGGTTAGGTTTAGGGTAAGGTTTAGGGTACGGGTTAGGGTTAGGGTTAGGGTAAGGGTTAGGGTACGGGTTAGGGTTAGGGTTAGGGTACGGGTTAGGGTTAGAGTTAGGGTTAGGGTAAGGGTTAGGGTACGGGGTAGGGTTAGGTTTAGGGTTAGGTTTAGGGTACGGGTTAGGTTTAGGGTTAGGGTAAGGGTTAGGGTTCGGGTTAGGGTACGGGTTAGGGTTAGGGTACGGGTTAGGGTACGGGTTAGGGTTAGGGTTAGGGTTAGGTTTAGGGCACGGGTTAGGGTTAGGGTACCTGTTAGGGTTAGGGTACGGGTTTGGGTTAGGCTTAGCGTACGTGTTAGGGTTAGGGTTAGGGATTAGGGTTAGGGTTAGGGTTAGGGTACGGGTTAGTGTTAGGGTACGGGTTTGGGTTAGGATTAGGGTTAGGGTACGGGTTACGGTTAGGGTTTGGTGTTAGTGTTAGGTTTAGAGTTTGGGTTAGGGTTAGGGTACGGGTTAGGGTTAGGGTACGGGTTAGGGTTAGGGTTAGAGTTACGGTTAGCGTACGGGTTAGGGTTAGGGTTAGGGTTAGGGTTAGGGTACGGGTTAGGGTTAGGTTACGGGTTAGGGTTAGGTTTAAGAAAGGGTTAGGGATAGGGTTAGCGTACGGGTTAGGGTTAGGGTACTGGTTAGGGTTAGGGTTAGAGTTAGGTTTAGCGTACGGGTTAGGGTTAGGGTTAGGGTTAGGGTTAGGGTTAGGGTACAGGTTAGGGTTAGGGTACGGGTTAGGGTTAGGGTTAGGGTTAGGGTACGGGTTAGGGTTAGGTTTAGGGTACGGGTTAGGTTTACGGTTCGGGTTAGGGTATGTGTTAGGGTTAGGGTACGGGTTAGGGTTAGGGTTAGGGTATGGGTTAGGGTTAGGGATAGGGTACGGGTTAGGTTGAGGGTACGGGTTAGAGTTAGCGTTAGGGTACGTGTTAGGGTTAGGGTTAGGGTTTAGGGTTAGGGTTAGTGTTAGGGTACGGTTTAGGGTTAGGGTTAGGGTTAGGGTACGGGTTAGGGTTAGGGTACGGGTTAGGGTTAGGGTTAGGGTACAGGTTAGGTTTAGGGTTAGGGGTTACGGTTAGGGTTAGGGTAGGGTTAGGGTACGTGTTAGGGTTAGGGTACGGGTTAGGGTTAGAATTAGTGTACGGGTTAGGGTTAGCGTTAGGGTTAGGTTTATGGTACGGATTAGGGTTAGGGTTAGGGTTAGTGTTAGGGTTAAAGTACGGGTTAGGGTTAGGGTTAGGGTTAGGGTTAGGGGTTAGGGGTTATTGTTAGGGTAAGGGTTAGGGTTAGGGTTAGGGTACGGGTTAGGGTACGATTTATGGTTAGGGTTAGTGTTGGGTACGTTTTAGGGTTAGGGTTAGGGTTAGGGTAAGGGTTAGGGTACGGGTTAGTTTTAGGGTTAGGGTAAGTGTTAGGGTACGGGTTAGGGTTAGGGTTAGGGTACGGGTTAGGGTTAGAGTTAGGGTTAGTGTAAGGGTTAGGGTAAGGGTTAGGGTTAGGGTTAGGGTTAGGTTTAGGGTACGGGTTAGGGTTAGGGATAGGGTAAGGGTTAGGGTTAGGGTTCGGGTTAGGGTACGGGTTAGGGTTAGGGTACGGGTTAGGGTTAGGGTTAGGGTTAGGGTTAGGGTTACGGCACGGGTTAGGGTTAGGGTACCTGTTAGGGTTAGGGTACGGGTTTGGGTTAGGCTTAGCGTACGTGTTAGGGTTAGGGTTAGGGGTTAGGGTTAGGGTTAGGGTTAGGGTACGGGTTAGTGTTAGGGTACGGGTTTGGGTTAGGATTAGGGTTAGGGTACGGGTTACGGTTAGGGTTTGGGGTTAGTGTTAGGTTTAGGGTTTGGGTTAGGGTATGTGTTAGGGTTAGGGTACGGGTTAGGGTTAGGGTCAGGGGTTAGGGTTAGGGTTAGGGTTAGGGTTAGGGTACGGGTTAGGGTTAGGGTTAGGGTATGGGTTAGGGTTAGGGATAGGGTACGGGTTAGGTTGAGGGTACGGGTTAGAGTTAGCGTTAGGGTACGTGTTAGGGTTAGGGTTAGGGTTTAGGGTTAGGGTTAGTGTTAGGGTACGGTTTAGGGTTAGGGTTAGGGTTAGGGTACGGGTTAGGGTTAGGGTACGGGTTAGGGTTAGGGTTAGGGTACAGGTTAGGTTTAGGGTTAGGGTTTAGGGTTAGGGTTAGGGTAGGGTTAGGGTACGTGTTAGGGTTAGGGTACGGGTTAGGGTTAGAATTAGTGTACGGGTTAGGGTTAGCGTTAGGGTTAGGTTTATGGTACGGATTAGGGTTAGGGTTAGGGTTAGTGTTAGGGTTAAAGTACGGGTTAGGTTTAGGGTTAGGGTTAGGGTTAGGGTTAGGGGTTAGGGGTTATTGTTAGGGTAAGGGTTATGGTTAGGGTTAGGGTACGGGTTAGGGTACGATTTATGGTTAGGGTTAGGGTTGGGTACGGTTTAGGGTTAGGGTTAGGGTTAGGGTAAGGGTTAGGGTATGGGTTAGGGTTAGGGTTAGGGTAAGGGTTAGGGTACGGGTTAGGGTTAGGGTTAGGGTACGGGTTAGGGTTAGAGTTAGGGTTAGGGTAAGGGTTAGGGTAAGGGTTAGGGTTAGGGTTAGGGTTAGGTTTAGGGTACGGGTTAGGGTTAGGGATAGGGTAAGGGTTAGGGTTAGGGTTCGGGTTAGGGTACGGGTTAGGGTTAGGGTACGGGTTAGGGTACGGGTTAGGGTTAGGGTTAGGGTTAGGGTTAGGGCACGGGTTAGGTTTAGGGTCCCTGGTA
>JAVLSZ010000133.1:0-5000 GCA_032313775.1 Urocyon cinereoargenteus | reverse complement strand
TAAGGGTACGCGTTAGGGTTAGGGTACGGGTTAGGGTTAGGGTTAGGGTTAGGGTTAGTGTATGGGTTAGGGTTAGGGTTAGGGTATGGGTTAGGTTTAGGGTTAGGGTTAGGGTTAGGGTACGGGTTAGGGTACGGGTTAGGGTTAGGGTTAGGGTATGGGTTATGGTTAGGTTTAGGGTTAGGTTTAGGGTTAGGGTTAAGGTACGGGTTAGGGTTATGGTTAGAGTTAGGGTACGGGTTAGGGTTAGGGTTAGGGTTAGGGTAAGGGTACGGTTTAGGGTTAGGTTGAGGGTTAGGGTTAGGGTTAAGGTACGGGTTAGGGTTAGGGTTAGGGTTATGGTTAGAGTTAGGGTTCGGGTTCGGGTTAGGGTTAGGTTTAGGGTTAGGGTTAGGGTACGGGTTAGGTTTAGGGTTAGGGTGAGGTGTAGGGGTAGTGTACGGGTTACGGTTAGGGTACGGGTTAGGGTTAGGGTTAGGGTACGGGTTAGGGTTAGGGTTAGGGTTAAGTTTAGGGTTAGGGCACGGGTTAGGGTTAGGGTTAGGGTTAGTGGTAGGGTTAGCGTACAGGTTAGGGTTAGGGTTTGGGTTAGGGTTAGGGTACGGTTTAGGGTTAGTGTACGGTTTAGGGTTAGGGTTAGGGTTAGGGTTAGGGTACGGGTTAGGGTTAGGGTACGGGTTAGGGTTAGGGTTAGGGTTAGGGTTAGGGTTAGGAAAGGGTTAGGGTTAGGGTTAGGGTTAGGGTACGGGTTAAGGGTAGGTTTAGGGTACGGTTAGGGTTATGGTTAGTGTTAAGGTTAGGGTTAGGGTACGGGTTAGGTTTAGGTTTAGGGTACGGGTTAGGGTATGGGTTAGGGTTAGGGTTAGGGTTAGGGTTAGGGTACGGGTTAGGTTAGGGTTAGGGTTAGGGTTAGGGTACGGGTTAGGGTTAGGGTTAGGGTTAGGGTTAGGGTACGGGTTAGGTTAGGGTTAGGGTATGGGTTAGGTTTAGGGTTAGGGTACGAGTTAGGGTGAGGGTTAGGTTTAGGGTTATGGTTAGGGTACGGGTTAGGGTTAGGGTGAGGGTTAGGGTTAGGGTTTGCAAAGGGTTAGGGTTAGTGTTAGGTTTAGGGTTAGGTTTAGGGTTAGGGTTAGGGTTAGGGTTAGGGTTATGGTACGGGTTAGGGTTAGGGTTAGGGTACGGGTTAGGGTCAGGGTTAGGGTTAAAGTTAGGGTTAGGTTACGGGTTAGGGTTAGGGTTAGGGTTAGTGGTAGGTTTAGCGTACGGGTTAGGGTTAGGGTTCGGGTTAGGGTTAGGGTACGGTTTAGGGTTAGGGTACGGGTTAGGGTTAGGTTTAGGGTTAGGGTTAGGGTTAGGGTTAGGGTTAGTGATAGGGTTAGCAAAGGGTTAGGGTTAGGGTTAGGGTTAGGGTTAGGGTACGGGGTAGGGTACGTGTTAGGGTTAGGGTACCGGTTAGGGTTATGGTACTGGTTAGGGTTAGGTTTAGGGTACGGGTTAGGGTTAGGGTTAGGGTTAGGGTTAGGGTATGGGTTAGGGTTAGGGTACAGGTTAGGGTTAGGGTTAGGGTTAGGGTTAGGGTTAGGGTTAGGGTTAGCGTACGGGTTAGGGTTAGGGTTAGGTTTAGGGTTAGGGTTAGGGTTAGGGTACGGGTTAGGGTTAGGTACGGGTTAGGGTTAGGTTTAGGGTTAGGGTTAGGGTTAGGGTTAGGAAAGGGTTAGGGTTAGGGTTAGGGTTAGGTTTAGGGTACTGGTTAAGGGTAGGGTTAGGGTACGGGTTAGGGTTATGGTTAGTGTTAGGGTTAGGGTTAGGGTACGGGTTAGGGTTAGGTTTAGGGTACGGGTTAGGGTTAGGGTTAGGGGTTAGGGTTAGGGTACGGGTTAGGGTACGGTTAAGGGTTAGGGTTAGGTACGGGTTAGGGTTAGGGTTAGGCTTAGGGTTAGTGTTAGGTTTAAAGTACGGGTTAAGGTTAGTGTTAGGGTTAGGGTTAGGGTTAGGTGTTAGGGGTTAGGGTTAGGGTTAGGGTACGGGTTAGGTTACGAGTTAGGGTTAGGGTGAGGGTTAGGATACGGGTTAGGATTAGGGTTAGTGTTAGGGTTAGGGTACGGGTTAGGGTTAGGGTTAGGATAAGGGTTAGGGTACGGGTTAGGGTTAGGGTTAGGTTAGGTTTAGGGTACGGGTTAGGTTTAGGGTTAGGGTTAGGGTTAGGGTACGGGTTAGGGTACGGGTTAGGTTTAGGGTACGGTTTAGGGTACGGGTTAGGCTACGGGTTAGTGTTAGGGTTAGGGTTAGTGTTAGGGTACGGTTTAGGGTTAGGGTAAAGGTTAGGGTTAGGGTTAGGGTTAGGGTTAGGGTACGGGTTAAGTTTAGGGTACGGGTTAGGGTACGTGTTAGGGTTAGTGTACGGGTTAGGGTTAGGGTCAGGGGTTAGGGTTAGGGTTAGGATTAGGGTTTTAGTACGGGTTAGGGTTAGGGTACGGGTTAGGGTTAGGGATAGGGTACGGGTTAGGGTGAGGGCACGGGTTAGTGTTAGCGTTAGGGTACGTGTTAGGGTTAGGGTTTAGGGTTAGTGTTAGTGTTAGGGTACGGTTTAGGGTTAGCGTTAGGGTTAGGGTACGGGTTAGGGTTAGGGTACGGGTTAGGGTTAGGGTTAGGGTACAGGTTAGGTGTAGGGTTAGGTGTTAGGGTTAGGGTTAGGGTAGGGTTAGGGTACGGGTTAGGGTTAGGGTACGGGTTAGGGTTAGGATTAGTGTACGGGTTAGGTTTAGGGTTAGGGTTAGGTTTAGGGTACGGATTAGGGTTAGGGTTAGGGTTAGTGTTAGGGTTAAAGTACGGGTTAGGGTTAGGGTTAGGGTTAGGGGTTAGGGGTTAGTGTTAGGTTAAGGGTTAGGGTTAGGGTTAGGGTACGGGTTAGGGTACGATTTAGGGTTAGGGTTACGGATGGGTACGGTTTAGGGTTAGGGTTAAGGTTCAGGTTGCGGTTAGGGTTAGGGTAAGGGTTAGGGTTAGAGTTAGGGTTAGGGTAAGGTTTAGGGTACGGGTTAGGGTTAGGGTTAGAGTTAGGTTTAGGGTACGGGTTAGGGTTAGGGTTAGGGTAAGGGTTAGGGTTAGGGTTCGGGTTAGGGTACGGGTTAGGGTTAGGGTACGGGTTAGGGTACGGGTTAGGGTTAGGTTTAGGGTTAGGGTTAGGGCACGGGTTAGGGTTAGGGTACCTGTTAGGGTTAGGGTACGGGTTAGGGTTAGGCTTAGCGTACGTGTTAGGGTTAGGGTTAGGGGTTAGGGTTAGGGTTAGGGTTAGGGTATGGGTTAGTGTTAGGGTACGGGTTAGGGTTAGGATTAGTGTTAGGGTAAGGGTTACAGTTAGGGTTTGGGGTTAGGGTTAGGTTTAGGGTTTGGGTTAGGGTTAGGGTACGGGTTAGGGTTAGGGTACGGGTTAGGGTTAGGGTAAGGGTTACGGTTAGCGTACGGGTTAGGGTTAGGTTTAGGGTAACGGGTTAGGGTTAGGGTATGGGTTAGGTATAGGGTACGGGTTAGGGTTAGGGTTAGGAAAGGGTTAGGGTTAGGGTTAGCGTACGAGTTAGGGTTAGGGTACTGGTTAGGGTTAGGGTTAGAGTTAGGTTTAGCGTACGGGTTAGGGTTAGGGTTAGGGTTAGGGTTAGGGTACAGGTTAGGGGTTAGGGTACGGGTTAGGGTTAGGGTTAGGGTTAGGGTTATGGTTAGGATAGGTTTAGTGTTAGGGTTAGGGTTAGGGTTAGGGTACGGGTTAAGGTTAGGGTTAGGGTACTGGTTAGGGTTAGGGTTAGGGTTACGGTTAGGGTACGGGTTAGGGTTAGGGTTAGGGTTAGGGTTAGGGGTTACGGTTAGGGTTATGGTTAGGGTACGGGTTAGGGTACGGGTTAGGGTACGGGTTAGTGTTAGGGTTAGGTTTAGTGTTAGGGTACGGGTTAGGGTTAGGGTTAGGGTTAGGTTTAGGGTTAGGGTACGGGTTAGGGTTAGGGTTAGGATTAAGGTACGGTTTAGGGTAAGGGTTAGGGTTAGTGTTAGGGTTAGGGTACGGGTTAGGGTTAGGGTTAGGGTTAGGGGTAGGGGTAGGGTACAGGTTAGGGTTAGGGTACGGGTTAGGGTTATGTTTAGGGTACGGGTTAGGATTAGGGTTAGGGTTAAGGTTAGGGTCAGGGTTAGGGGTAGGGGTAGGGTACGGGTTAGGGTTAGGGTACGGGTTAGAGTTAGGGTTAGGGTACGGGTTAGGATTAGGGTTAGGGTTAAGGTTAGTGTTAGGGTACGGGTTAGGGTTAGGGATAGGGTTAGTGGTAGAGTTAGCGTACGGGTTAGGGTTAGGGTTCGGGTTAGGGTTAGGGTACGGTTTAGGTTTAGGGTACGGGTTAGGGTTAGGGTTAGTGTTAGGGTTAGGGTTAGCAAAGGGTTAGGGTTAGGGTTAGGTTTAGGGTACGGGTTAGGGTTAGGTTTAGGGTACGGGTTAGGGTTAGGGTTAGGGTTAGGGTTAGGGTTAGGGTTAAGGTACGGGTTAGGGTTAGGGTTAGGGGTTAGGGGTTAGTGTAAGGGTTAGTGTTAGGGTTAGGGTACGGGTTAGGGTACGGGTTATGGTTAGGGTACGGGTTAGTGTTAGGGTTAGGGTTAGAGATAGGGTTAGGGTTAGCAAAGGGTTAGGGTTAGGGATAGGTTTAGGGTACGGTTTAGGGTTAGGTTTAGGGTACGGGTTAGGGTTAGGGTTAGGGGTTAGGGGTTATTGTTAGGGTAAGGTTAGGGTTATGGTTAGGGTACGGGTTAGGGTACGATTTATGGTTAGGGTTAGGGTTGGGTACGGTTTAGGGTTAGGGTTAGGGTTAGGGTAAGGGTTAGGGTACGGGTTAGGGTTAGGGTTAGGGTTAGGGTAAGGGTTAGGGTACGGGTTAGGGTTAGGTTTAGGGTACGGGTTAGGGTTAGAGTTAGGGTTAGGGTAAGGGTTAGGGTAAGGGGTTAGGGTTAGGGTTAGGGTTAGGTTT
>JAVLSZ010000132.1:702500-755938 GCA_032313775.1 Urocyon cinereoargenteus | reverse complement strand
CCCTAACCCGTACCCTAACCCTAACCCGTACCCTAACCCTAACCCTAACCCTAAATCTAACCCGTACCCTAACCCCAACCCTAACCCTTTCCTAACCCTAAACCTAACCCTAACCCTAACCCTAACCCGTACCCTAAACCTAACCCTAACCCTAACCCTAAAATTAACCCGTACCCTAACCCTAACCCGTACCCTAACACGTACCATAACCCTAACCCTAACCCTAACCCCTAACCCCTAACCCTAACCCTAAACCTAACCCTAAATCTAACCCGTACCCTAACCCTAACCCTAACCCTAATTCTAACCCTAACCCGTACCCTAACCCTAACCCTAACCCGTACCCTAACCCTAACCCTAAACCTAACCCTAAACCGTACCCTAACCCTAACCCGTACCCTAACCCTAACCCTAACCCGTTCCCTACCCCTAACCCGTACCCTAACACTAACCCTAACCCTAATCCGTACCCTAACCCTAACCCTAACCCTAACCCGTACCCTAACCCGTACCCTAATCCTAACCCTAACCCTAACCCTAACATCTAAACCTAACCCTAACCCTAACCCTAACCCTAACACGTACCCTAACCCTAACCCTAACCCATACCCTAACCCTAACCCTAACCCGTACCCTAAACCTAAAACGTACCCTAACCCTAACCCTACCCCGTACCCTAACTCTAACCCTAACCGTAACCCTAACCCGTAACCTAACCCTAACCCTAACCCTATCCCTAACCCTAACCCTAACCCGAACCCTAAACCGCACCCTAACCCTTACCCTAACCCGTACCCTAACCCTTACCCTAAACCTTTCCTAACCCTAACCCTAACCCTAACCCGTACACTAACCCGTACCCTAAACCGGACCCTAACCCTAACACGTAACCTAACCCTAACCCTAACCCGTACCCTAACCCTAACCCTAACCCGTACCCTAACCCGTACCCTAATCCTAACCCTAACCCTAACCCTAACCTCTAAACCTAACCCTAACCCTAACCCTAACCCTAACACGTACCCTAACCCTAACCCTAACCCGTACCCTAACCCTAAACCTAACCCGTACCCTAAGCCTAAACCTAAACCGTACCCTAACCCTAACCCGTACCCTAACCCTAACCCTAACCCTAACCCGTACCCTAACACTAACCCTAACCCTAACCCGTACCCTAAACCTAACCCTAACACGTACCCTAACCCTAACCCTAACCCTAAACCAAACCCGTACCCTAACCCTAACCCTAACCTTAACCCGTACCCTAAACATAACCCTAAACCTAACCCTAACCTGTACCCTTAACCTAACCCTAACCCTAACCCTAAACCTAACCCGTACCCTAACCCGAACCCTAGCCCTAAACATAACCCGTACCCTAACCCTACCCTAACCCTAACACTAACCCTAACCCGTACCCTAAGCCTAACCCTAACCCTAACCCTAACCCCTAACCCCTAACCCTAACACTAACCCTAACCCGTACCTTAACCCTAACACTAACCCTAACCCTAACCCGTACCCTAACCCTAACCCTAACCATAACCCGTACCCTAACCCTAAACCCTAACCCTAACCCTAACCCGTACCCTAACCCTAACACTAACCCTAACCCGTACCCTAACCCTAACCTAACCCTAACCCGTTCCCGTACCCTAACCCTAACCCGTACCCTAACCCTAACCCTAACCCTAACACGTACCCTAACCCTAACCCTAACCCTTTCCTAACCCTAAACCTAAACCTAACCCTAACCCTAACCCGTACCCTAAACCTAACCCTAACCCTAACCCTAAAATTAACCCGTACCCTAACCCTAACCCGTACCCTAACACGTACCATAACCCTAACCCTAACCCTAACCCCTAACCCCTAACCCTAACCCTAAACCTAACCCTAAATCTAACCCGTACCCTAACCCTAACCCTAACCCTAATTCTAAACCTAACCCGTACCCTAACCCTAACCCTAACCCGTACCCTAACCCTAACCCTAAACCTAACCCTAAACCGTACCCTAACCCTAACCCGTACCCTAACCCTAACCCTAACCCGTACCCTAACCCTAAACCGTACCCTAACACTAACCCTAACCCGACCCTAACCCTAACCCTAACCCGTACCCTAACCCGTACCCTAATCCTAACCCTAACCCTAACCCTAACCTCTAAACCTAACCCTAACCCTAATCCTAACCCTAACATGTACCCTAACCCTAACCCTAACCCGTACCCTAACCCTAACCCTAACCCGTACCCTAAACCTAACCCGTACCCTAACCCTAACCCTACCCCATACCCTAACCCTAACCCTAACCCTAACCCTAACCCTAACCCGTAACCTAAACCTAACACTAACCCTAACCCTAACCCGTACCCTAACCCTAACCCTAACCCTAACCCGAACCCTAAACCGCACCCTAACCCTAACCCTAACCCGTACCCTAACCCTTACCCTAACCCTTTCCTAACCCTAACCCTAACCCTAACCCGTACACTAACCCGGACCCTAACCCGGACCCTAACCCTAACACGTACCCTAACCCTACCCTAACCCGTACCCTAAACCTAACCATAACACTAACCCTAAAATTAACCCGTACCCTAACCCTAAACCGTACCCTAACCCGTACCCTAACACTAACCCCTAACCCCTAATTCTAACCCTAACCCTAACCCTAAATCTAACCCGTACCCTAACCCTAACCCTCACCCTAACCCTAACCCTAACCCTAACCCGTACTCTAACCCTAACCCTAACCCGTACCCTAACCCTTACCATAAACCTAACCCTAACCCGTACCCTAAACCGTACCCTAATCCTAACCCTAACCCTAACCCTAACCCTAACATCTAACCCTAACCCTAACACGTACCCTAATCCTAACCCTAACACGTACCCTAACCCGTACCCTAACCCGTACCCTAACTCTAACCCTAACCCGTACCCTAACCCTAACCCGTATCCTAACCCTAACCTTAACCCTAAACCTAACCCATAACCTAACCCTAACCCTAAACCTAACACTAACCCTAACCCGTAACCTAACCCTTACCCTAACTCGTACCCTAACCCTAACCCGTACCCTAACCCTAACCCTAACCCGTACCCTAAACCTACCCTAACACTAACCTTAACCCAAACCCTAACACCTAATCCCTAACCCTAACCCTAACCCTAACCCTAACCCATATCCTAACCCTAACCCTAACCCTAATCCTAACCCGTCCCCTAACCGTAACCCTAACCCGTACCCTAAACCTAAACCTAACCCTAACCCTAACCCAAACCCGTACCCTAACCCCAACCCTAACCCTAACCCTAACCCGTACCCTAACCCTAACCCTAACCCTAACCAGTACCCTTAACCTAACCCGAACCCTAACCCTAACCCTAACCCGTACCCCAACCCGTACCCTAACCCTAACCCTAACCCTAAAACTAACCCGTACCGTAACCCTAACCCTAACCCTAACCCTAACCCCTAACCCCTAACCCTAACTCTTACCCTAACCCTTACCTTAACACTAACACTAACCCTAATCCTAACCCTAACCCGTACCCTAACCCTAACCCTAACCCTAACCCGTACCCTAAACCTAACCCCTAACCCTAACCCTAACCCGTACCCTAACCCTAACACTAACCCTAACCCGTACCCCAACACTAACCCTACCCTAACCCGTACCCGTACCCTAACCCTAACCAGGACCCTAACCCGTAAACTAACCCTAACCCGTACCCTAACCCTAACCTGTACCCTAACCCTAAACCTTTCCTAACCCTAACCCTAACCCTAACCCGTACCCTAACCCGTATCCTAACCCGGACGCAAACACTAACCCGTACCCTAATCCTAACCCTTACCCTAACCCGTACCCTAAACCTAACCCTAACCCTAACACTAAAATTAACCCGTACCCTAAAACTAACCCGTACCCTAACCCGTACACTAACCCTAACCCTCACCCTAACCCCTAACCCCTAACCCTAACCCTAAACCTAACCCTAAATCTAACCCGTACCCTAACCCTAACCCTAACCCTAACCCTAACCCTAACAACCCTAACCCGTACCCTAACCCTAACCCTAACCTGTACCCTAACCCTAACCCTAAACCTAACCCTAAACCGTACCCTAACCCTAACACGTACCCTAACACTAACCCTAACCCGTACCCTAAACCTAACCCGTACCCTAACCCTAACACTAACCCTAACCCGTACCCTAACCCTAACCCTAACCCTAACCCGTACCCTAACCCATACCCTAATACTAACCCTAACCCTAACCCTAACCCTAACCTCTAAACCTAACCCTAACCCTAACCCTAACCCTAACACGTAACCTAACCCTAACCCTAAACCTAACCAGTACCCTAAACCTAACCCTAACCCGTACATTAACCCTAACACTAACCCTAACCCTAACCCTAACCCGTACCCTAACACTAAACCTAACCCTAACCCTAACCCGTATCCTAACCCTAACCCTAACCGTAACCCTAACCCTAACCCGTACCCTAACCCTAACCCTAACACGTACACTAACCCTAACCCTAACCCTAACCCTAACCCTAACCCGTACCCTCAACCTAACCCTAACACTAGCACCTAACCCCTAACCCTAACCCTAATCCTAACCCTAACCCTAACCCGTACATTAACCCTAACACTAACCCTAACCCTAACCCTAACCCGTACCCTAACCCTAACCCTAACCCTAACCCGTTCCCGTACCCTAACCCTAACCCGTACCCTAACCCGTACCTTAACCCTAACCCGTACCCTAACCCTAACCCGTACCCTAACCCTAACCCTAGCCCTAACACGTACCCTAACCCTAACCCTAACCCTAACCAGTACCCTAAACCTAACCCTAACCCGTACATTAACCCTAACACTAACCCTAACCCTAACCCTAACCCGTACTCTAACCCTAAACCTAACCCTAACCCTAACCCGTACCCTAACCCTAACCCTAACCGTAACCCTAACCCTAACCCGTAACCTAACCCTAACCCTAACACGTACACTAACCCTAACCCTAACCCTAACCCTAACCCTAACCCGTACCCTAAACCTAACCCTAACCCTAACCCTAAAATAACCCGTACCCTAACCCTAACCCGTACCCTAACACGTACCATAACCATAACCCTAACCCTAACCCCTAACCCCTAACCCTATCCCTAAACCTAACCCTAAATCTAACCCGTACCCTAACCCTAACCCTAACCCTAATTCTAACCCTAACCCGTACCCTAACCCTAACCCTAACCCGTACCCTAACCCTAACCCTAAACCTAACCCTAAACCGTACCCTAACCCTAACCCGTACCCTAACCCTAACCCTAACCCGTACCCTAACCCTAACCCGTACCCTAACACTAACACTAACCCTAACCCGTACCCTAAACCTAACCCTAACCCTAACCCGTACCCTAACCCGTACCCTAATCCTAACCCTAACCCTAACCCTAACCTCTAAACCTAACCCTAACCCTAACCCTAACCCTAACACGTACCCTAACCCTAACCCTAACCCGTACCCTAACCCTAACCCTAACCCGTACCCTAAACCTAACCCGTACCCTAACCCTAACCCTACCCCGTACCCTAACTCTAACCCTAACCGTAACCCTAACCCGTAACCTAACCCTAAACCTAACCCTATCCCTAACCCTAACCCTAAACCGAACCCTAAACCGCACCCTAACCCTAACCCTAACCCGTACCCTAACCCTTACCCTAACCCTTTCCTAAAACCTAACCCTAACCCTAAAACCGTACCCTAACCCGTACACTAACCCGGACCCCTAACCCTAACACGTACCCTAACCCTAACCCTAACCCATACCCTAAACCTAACCATAACCCTAACCCTAAAAATAACCCGTACCCTAACCCTAAACCGTACCCTAACCCGTTACCCTAACCCTAACCCCTAACCCCTAATTCTAACCCTAAACCTAACCCTAAATCTAACCCGTACCCTAACCCTAACCCTCACTCTAACCCTAACTCTAACCCTAACCCGTACCCTAACCCTAACCCTAACCCGTACCCTAACCCTTACCCTAAACCTAACCCTAAACTGTACCCTAAACCTAACCCGTTACACTAACCCTAACCCCTAACCCCGTACCCTAACCCTAACACGTACCCTAATCCTAACCCTAACCCTAACCCGTACCCCTAACCCTAACCCTAAAACCGTACCTTAACCCGTACCCTAATCCTAACCCTAACCCTAACCCTAACCCTAACCTCTAACCCTAACCCTAACACGTACCCTAACCCTAACCCTAACCCGAACCCTAACCCTATCCCTAAACCGTACCCTAACCCTAACCCTAAACCTAACCCTAAACCGTACCCTAACCCTAACCCGTACCCTAAGCCTAACCCTAAACCGTACCCTAACCCTAACCCGTACCTTAACCCTAACCCTAACCCTAAACCGTACCCTAACCCTAACCCTAAACCTAACCCTAAACCGTACCCTAAACCTAACCCGTACCCTAAGCCTAAACCTAAAACCGTACCCTAACCCTAACCTGTACCCTAACCCTAACCCTAACCCTAACCCGTACCCTAACACTAACCCTCACCCTAACCCGTACCCTAAACCTAACCCTAACCCGTACCCTAACCCTAACCCTAACCCTAACCCTAACCCAAACCCGTACCCTAACCCTAACCCTAACCCTAACCCGTACCCTAAAACATAACCCTAAACCTAACCCTAACCTGTACCCTTAACCTAACCCTAACCCTAACCCTAAACCTAACCCGTACCCTAACCCGTACCCTAACCCGAACCCTAACCCTAAACATAACCCGTACCCTAACCCTACCCTAAACCCTAACACTAACCCTAACCCGTACCCTAAGCCTAACCCTAACCCTAACCCTAACCCAAACCCCTAAGCCCTAACCCTAACACTAACCCTAACCCGTACCTTAACCCTAACACTAACCCTAACCCCTAACCCGTACCCTAACCCGTACCCTAACCCTAACCCTAACCCGTACCCTAACCCTAAACCCTAACCATAACCCTAACCCGTACCATAACCCTAACACTAACCTTAACCCTAACCCTAACAACCCTAACCCGTACCCTAACCTTAACCCTAACCCGTTCCGTACCCTAACCCTAACCCGTACCCTAACCCGTACCCTAACCCTAACCCGTACCCTAACCCTAACCCGTACCCTAACCCTAACCCTAACCCTAACACGTACCCTAACCCTAACCCTAACCCTTTCCTAACCCTAAACCTAACCCTAACCCAAAACCTAACCCGTACCCTAAACCTAACCCTAACCCTAACCCTAAAATTAAACCGTACCCTAACCCTAACCCGTACCCTAACACGTACCATAACCCTAACCCTAACCCCTAACCCCTAACCCTAACCCTAAACCTAACCCTAAATCTAACCCGTACCCTAACCCTAACCCTAAACCTAATTCTAAACCTAACCCGTACCCTAACCCTAACCCTAACCCGTACCCTAACCCTAACCCTAAACGTAACCCTAAACCGTACGCTAACCCTAACCCGTACCCTAACCCTAACCCTAACCCGTACCCTAACCCTAAACCGTACCCTAACACTAACCCTAACCCTAACCCGTACCCTAACCCTAACCCTAACCCTAACCCGTATCCTAACCCGTACCCTAATCCTAACCCTAACCCTAACCCTAACCTCTAAACCTAACCCTAACCCTAACCCTAACCCTAACACGTACCCTAACCCTAACCCTAACCCGTACCCTAACCCTAACCCTAACCCGTACCCTAAACCTAACCCGTACCTTAACCCTAACCCTACCCCGTACCCTAACCCTAACCCTAACCCTAACCCTAACCCTAACCCTAACCCGTAACCTAACCCTAACACTAACCCTAACCCTAACCCGTACCCTAACCCTAACCCTAACCCTAACCCTAACCCGAACCCTAAACCGCACCCTAACCCTAACCCTAACCCATACCCTAACACTTACCCTAACCCTTTCCTAACCCTAACCCGTACCCTAACCCGTACCCTCACCCGGAACCTAACCCGTACCCTAATCATAACCCTAACCCTAACCCTAACACTAACCTCTAACCCTAACCCTAACACGTACCCTAACCCTAACCCTAACACGTACCCTAACCCTAACCCTAACCCGTACCCTAACCCTAACCCTAACCCGTACCCTAACCCTAAACCTAACCCTAACCCTAACCCTAACCCTAACCCGTACCCTTAACCTAACCCTAACCCTAACCCTAACCCTAACCCGTACCCCAACCCGTACCCTAACCCTAACCGTAACCCTAAAACTAACCCGTACCGTAACCCTAACCCTAACCCTAACCCTAACCCCTAACCCCTAACCCTAACCCTAACCCAAACCGTTACCTTAACACTAACACTAACCCTAATCCTAACCCTAACCCGTACCCTAACCCTAACCCTAACACTAACCCATACCCTAAACCTAACCCCTAACCCTAACCCTAAACCGTACCCTAACCCTAACACTAACCCTAACCCGTACCCTAACACTAACCCTAACCCTAACCCGTACCCGTACCCTAACCCTAACCAGGACCTTAACCCGTACCCTAACCCTAACCCGTACCCTAACCCTAACCTGTACCCTAACCCTAACCCTAACCCTTTCCTAACCCTAACCCTAACACTAATCCGTACCCTAAAACCGTACCCTAACCCGGACGCTAACCCTAACCCCGTACCCTAACCCTAACCCTTACCCTAACCCGTACCCTAAAACCTAACCCTAACCCTAACCCTAAAAATTAACCCGTACCCTAAAACTAACCCATACCCTAACCCGTACACTAACCCTAACCCTCACCCTAACCCCTAACCCCTAACCCTAACCCTAAACCTAACCCTAAATCTAACCCGTACCCTAACCCTAAACACTAACCTTAACCCTAACCCTAACAACCCTAAACCCGTACCCTAACCCTAACCCTAACCTGTACCCTAACCCTAACCCTAAAACCTAACCCTAAACCGTACCCTAACCCTAACACGTACCCCTAACACGTACCCTAACCCTAACCCTAACCCGTACCCTAACCCTAACCCGTACCCTAACCCTAACCCTAACCCTAACCCGTACCCTAACCCTAACCCTAACCCTAAACCGTACCTTAACCCATACCCTAATCCTAACCCTAAACCTAACACTAACCCTAACCTCTAAACCTAACCCTAACCCTAACCCTAACCCTAACCCTAACATGTAACCTAACCCTAACCCTAACCCTAACCAGTACCCTAAACCTAACCCTAACCTGTACATTAACCCTAACACTAACCCTAAACCTAACCCTAACCCGTACCCTAACCCTAAACCTAACCCTAACCCTAACCCTAACCCTAACCCTTACCCTTAACCTAACCCTAACCCTAACCCTAACCCTAACCCGTACCCCAACCCGTACCCTAACCCTAACCGTAACCCTAAAACTAACCCGTACCGTAACCCTAACCCTAACCCTAACCCTAACCCCTAACCCCTAACCCTAACCCTAACCCAAACCGTTACCTTAACACTAACACTAACCCTAATCCTAACCCTAACCCGTACCCTAACCCTAACCCTAACACTAACCCATACCCTAAACCTAACCCCTAACCCTAACCCTAAACCGTACCCTAACCCTAACACTAACCCTAACCCGTACCCTAACACTAACCCTAACCCTAACCCGTACCCGTACCCTAACCCTAACCAGGACCTTAACCCGTACCCTAACCCTAACCCGTACCCTAACCCTAACCTGTACCCTAACCCTAACCCTAACCCTTTCCTAACCCTAACCCTAACACTAATCCGTACCCTAAACCGTACCCTAACCCGGACGCTAACCCTAACCCGTACCCTAACCCTAACCCTTACCCTAACCCGTACCCTAAACCTAACCCTAACCCTAACCCTAAAATTAACCCGTACCCTAAAACTAACCCATACCCTAACCCGTACACTAACCCTAACCCTCACCCTAACCCCTAACCCCTAACCCTAACCCTAAACCTAACCCTAAATCTAACCCGTACCCTAACCCTAACACTAACCTTAACCCTAACCCTAACAACCCTAACCCGTACCCTAACCCTAACCCTAACCTGTACCCTAACCCTAACCCTAAACCTAACCCTAAACCGTACCCTAACCCTAACACGTACCCCTAACACGTACCCTAACCCCTAACCCTAACCCTAACCCTAACCCTTACCCTCACCCTAACCCTAACCCTAGCACCTAACCCCTAACCTTAACCCTAATCCTAACCCTAACCCTAACCCGTACATTAACCCTAACACTAACCCTAACCCTAACCCTAATCCGTACCCTAAACCTAAACCTAACCCTAACCCTACCCCTAACCCATACCCTAACCCTAACACCTAACCCTAACCCTAATCCGTACCCTAACACTAAAGCTAACCCTAACCCGTACCCTAACCCTAAACCTAACCCTAACCAGTACCCTAACCCTAACACTAACCCGTACCATCACCCTAACCCTAACCCGTACCCTAACCCTAACCCTAACCCTAACCCGTAACCTAACCCGTACCCTAATCCTAACCCGTACCCTAACAATAACCCTAACGCTAACCAGTACCCTAACCCTAACCCGTAGCCTAACCCTAACCCTAACCCATACCCTAACCCGTACCCTAACCCTTACCCGTACCCTAACCCTAACCCGTACCCTAACCCTAAACGTAAACCTAACCCTAACCCGTACCCTAACCCTAACCCTAACCCTGACCCGTACCCTAACCCGTACCCTAACCCGTACCCTAAACCTAACCCATACCCTAACCCCAACCCTAACCCTAACCCTAACCCTGACACTAACCCGTACCCTAACCTTAACCCGTACCCTAACCCGTACCCTAACCCTAACACTAACCCTAACCCTAACCCTAACCCCTAACCCCTAACCCTAATCCTAACCCTAACCCTAACACTAACCCGTACCCTAACCTTAACCCTAACCCTAACCAGTACACTAACCCTAACCCTAACCCGTACCATCACCCTAACCCTAACCCGTACCCTAACCCTAACCAGTACCCTAACCCTAAACCTAATCCGTACCCTAAACATAACCCTAACACTAACCCTAAAATTAACCCGTACCCTAACCCTAACCCGTACCCTAACCCGTAACCTAACCCTAACCCTAACCCTAACTCTAACCCCTAACCCCTAACCCTAACCCTAACCCTAACCCTAAATCTAACCCGTACCCTAAAACTAACCCTAACCCTAACCCTAACCCGTACCCTAACCCTAACCCTAAACCGTACCCTAACCCTAATCCTAAACCTAACCTTAAACCGTACCCTAACCCTAACCCGTACCCTAAGCCTAACCCTAACCCGTACCCTAACCCTAACCCGTACCCTAACCCTAACCCTAACCCTAAACCGTACCCTAACCCTAACACTAAACCTAACCCTAAACCGTACCCTAACCCTAACCCGTACCCTAAGCCTAACCCTAAACTGTACCCTAACACTAACCCGTACCCTAACCCTAACCCTAACCCTAACCCGTACACTAACACTAACCCTAACCCTAACCCGTAACCTAAACCTAACCCTAACCCGTACCCTAACCCTAACCCTAACCCTAACCCAAACCCGTACCCTAACCCTAACCCTAAACCTAACCCGTACACTAAACATAACCCTAAACCTAACCCTAACCCGTACCCTTAACCTAACCCTAACCCTAAATCTAAACCTAACCCGTACCCTACCCGTACCCTAACCCTAACCCTAACCCTAAACATAACCCGTACCCTAACCCTACCCTAACCCTAACACTAAACCTAACCCGTACCCTAAGCCTAATCCTAACCCTAACCCTAACCCTAACCCTAACCCCTAACCCCTACCCTAACACTAACCCTAACCCGTACCTTAACCCTAACACTAACCCTAACCCTTACAAGTACCCTAACCCGTACCCTAACCCTAACCCTAAACCTAGGCCGTACCCTAACCCTAAACCCTAACCCTAACCCTAACCCGTACCCTAACCCTAACACTAAACCTAACCCGTACCCTAACCCTAACCCTAACCCTAACCCGTTCCAGTACCCTAACCCTAAACCCGTACCTTAACCCATACCCTAACCCTAACCCGTACCCTAACCCTAACCCGTACCCTAACCCTAACCCTAACCCTAACACGTACCCTAACCCTAACCCTAACCCTTTCCTAACCCTAAACCTAACCCTAACCCTAACTCTAACCCGTACTCTAAACCTAACCCTAACCCTAACCCTAAAATTAACCCGTACCCTAACCCTAACCCGTACCCTAACACGTACCATAACCCTAACCCTAACCCTAACCCCTAACCCCTAACCCTAACCCTAAACCTAACCCTAAATCTAAACAGTACCCTAACTCTAACACTAACCCTAACCCTAATTCTAACCCTAACCCGTACCCTAACCCGTACCCTAACCCGTACCCTAACCCGGACGCTAACCCTAACCCGTACCCTAACCCTAACCCTTACCCTAACCCGTACCCTAAACCTAACCCTAACCCTAACCCTAAAATTAACCCGTACCCTAAAACTAACCCGTACCCTAACCCGTACTAACCTTAACCCTCACCCTAACCCCTAACCCCTAACCCTAAACCTAAACCTAACCCTAAATCTAACCCGTACCCTAACCCTAACCCTAACCCTAACCCTAACCCTAACCCTAACAACCCTAACCCGTACCCTAACCCTAAACCTAACCCGTACACTAACCCAAACCCTAAACCTAACCCTAAACCGTACCCTAACCCTAACACGTACCCTGACTCTAACCCTAACCCGTACCCTAACCCTAACCCGTACCCTAACCCTAACCCTAACCCTAACCCTAACCCTAACCCGTACCCTAACCCATACCCTAATCCTAACCCTAAACCTAACCCTAACCCTAACCTCTAAACCTAACCCTAACCCTAACACTAACCCTAACACGTAACCTAACCCTAAACCTAACCCTAACCAGTACCCAAACCCTAACCCTAACCCGGACATTAACCCTAACACTAACCCTAACCCTAACCCGTACCCTAAACCTAAACCTAACCCTAACCCTAAAATTAACCCGTACCCTAAAACTAACCCGTACCCTAACCCGTACACTAATCCTAACCCTAAACCTAACCCTAAACATAACCCGTACCCTCACCCTAACCCTAACCCTAGCCCCTAACCCCTAACCCTACCCTAATCCTAACCCTAACACTAACCCGTACATTAACCCTAACACTAACCCTAACCCTAACCCTAATCCGTACCCTAACCCTAAACATAACCCTAACCCTACCCCTAACCCATACCCTAACCCTAACACCTAACCCTAACCCTAATCCGTACCCTAACCCTAAAGCTAAACCTAACCCGTACACTAACCCTAACCCTAACCCTAACCAGTACCCTAACCCTAACACTAACCCGTACCATCACCCTAACCCTAACCCGTACCCTAGCCCTAACCCTAACCCTAACCCTAACCCGTAACCTAACCCGTACCCTAACCCTAACCCGTACCCTAACACTAACCCTAACCCTAACCATTACCCTAACCCTAACCCGTACTCTAACCCTAACCCATACCCTAACCCGTACCCTAACCCTAACCCGTACCCTAACCCTAACCCGTACCCTAACCCTAAACCTAACCCTAACCCCAACCCTAACCCTAACCCTAACCCGTACCCTAACCCTAACCCTAACCCGTACCCTTA
This sequence comes from Urocyon cinereoargenteus, assembly GCA_032313775.1. Classification (NCBI taxonomy): domain Eukaryota; kingdom Metazoa; phylum Chordata; class Mammalia; order Carnivora; family Canidae; genus Urocyon; species Urocyon cinereoargenteus. The sequence goes on along the minus strand of JAVLSZ010000132.1, from coordinate 742,114 downwards.
ACCTAACCCAAACCCTAACCCTAACCCTAACCCGTACCCCAACCCGTGCCCTAACCCTAACCCTAACCCTAAAACTAACCCGTACCGTAACCCTAACCCTTACCCTAACCCTAACCCCTAACCCCTAACCCTAACCCTAACCCTAACCCTTACCTTAACACTAACACCAACCCTAATCCTAACCCTAACCCGTACCCTAACCCTAACCCTAACCATAACCCGTAACCTAAACCTAACCCCTAACCCTAACCCTAACCCGTACCCTAACCCTAACACTAACCCTAACCCGTACCCTAACACTAACCCTAATCCTAACCCGTACCCGTACCCTAATCCTAACCAGGACCCTAACCCGTACCCTAACCCTAACCCGTACCCTAACCCTAACCTGTACCCTAACCCTAACCCTAAAACTTTCCTAACCCTAACCCTAACCCTAACCCGTACCCTAACCCGTACCCTAACCCGGACGCTAACCCTAACCCGTACCCTAACCCTAACCCTTACCCTAAACCGTACCCTAAACCTAACCCTAACCCTAACCCTAAAATTAACCCGTACCCTAAAACTAACCCGTACCCTAACCTGTACACTAACGCTAACCCTAACCCTAACCCCTAACCCCTAACCTTAACCCTAAACCTAACCCTAAATCTAACCCGTACCCTAACCCTAACACTAACCCTATCCCTAACCCTAACCCTAACCTGTACCCTAACCCTAACCCTAAACCTAACCCTAAACCGTACCCTAACCCTAACACGTACCCTAACACTAACCCTAACCCGTACCCTAACCCTAAACCGTACCCTAAATCTAACCCTAACCCTAACCCGTACCCTAACCCTAACCCTAACCCTAACCCGTACACTAACCCATACCCTAATCCTAACCCTAACCCTAACCCTAACCTCTAAACCTAACCCTAACCCTAACCCTAACCCTAACACGTAACCTAACCCTAAACCTAACCCTAACCAGTACCCTAAACCTAACCCTAACCCGTACATTAACCCTAACACTAACCCTAACCCTAACCCTAACCCGTACACTAACCCTAAACCTAAACCTAACCCTAACCCGTACCCTAACGCTAACCCTAACCGTAACCCTAACCCTAACCCGTACCCTAACCCTAACCCTAACACGTACACTAACCCTAACCCTAACCCTAACCCTAACCCTAACCATAAACCGTACCCTCAACCTAACCCTAACCCTAGCACCTAACCCCTAACCTAACCCTAATCCTAACCCTAACCCTAACCCGTACATTAACCCTAACACTAACCCTAACCCTAACCCGTACCCTAACCCGTAACCTAACCCTAACCCTAACCCTAACCCGTACCCTAACCCTAAACCCTAACCCTAACCCTAACCCGTACTCTAACCCTAACACTAACCCTAACCCGTACCCTAACCCTAACCCTAACCCTAACCCGTTCCCGTACCCTAACCCTAACCCGTACCCTAACCCTACCCTAACCCTAAAACTAACCCTAACCCGTACCCTAAGCCTAACCCTAACCCTAACCCTAACCCCTAACCCCTAACCCTAACACTAACCCTAACCCGTACCTTAACCCTAAAACTAACCCTAACCCTAACCCGTACCCTAACCCGTACCCTAACCCTAACCCTAACCCTAACCTGTACCCTAACCCTAAACCCTAACCCTAACCCGTACCCTAACCCTAACACTAACCCTAACCCGTACCCTAACCCTAACCCTAACCCTTACCCGTTCCCGTACCCTAACCCTAACCCGTACCCTAACCCGTACCCTAACCCTAACCCTTACCCTAACCCTAACCCGTACCCTAACCCTAACCCTAACCCTAAATCTAACCCGTACCCTAACCCTAACCCTAACCCTTTCCTAACCCTAAACCTAACCCTAACCCTAACCCTAACACGTACCCTAAACGTAACCCTAACCCTAACCCTAAAATTAACCCGTACCCTAACCCTAACCCGTACCCTAACACGTACCATAACCCTAACCCTAACCCTAACCCCTAACCCCTAACCCTAACCCTAAACCTAACCCTAAATCTAACCCGTACCCTAACCCTAAACCTAACCCTAATTCTAACCCTAACCCGTACCCTAACCCTAACCCTAACCCGTACCCTAACCCTAACCCTAAACCTAACCCTAAACCGTACCCTAACCCTAACCCGTACCCTAACCCTAACCCTAACCCGTACCCTACCCCTAACCCGTACCCTAACACTAACCCTAAACCTAACCCGTACCCTAACCCTAACCCTAACCCTAACCCGTACCCTAACCCGTACCCTAATCCTAACCCTAACCCTAACCCTTACCCTAAACCTTTCCTAACCCTAACCCTAACCCTAACCCGTACACTAACCCGTACCCTAACCCGGACCCTAACCCTAACACGTACCCTAACCCTAACCCTAACCCGTACCCTAACCCTAACCCTAACCCTAACCCGTACTCTAACCCGTACCCTAATCCTAACCCTAACCCTAACCTCTAAACCTAACCCTAACCCTAACCCTAACCCTAACACGTACCCTAACCCTAACCCAAACCCGTACCCTAACCCTAACCCAAACCCGTACCCTAAACCTAACCCGTACCCTAACCCTAACCCTACCCCGTACCCTAACTCTAACCCTAACCCTAACCCTAACCCGTAACCTAACCCTAACCCTAGCCCTATCCCTAACCCTAACCCTAACCCGAACCCTAAACCGCACCCTAACCATAACCCTAACCCGTACCCTAACCCTTACCCTAACCCTTTCCTAACCCGAACCCTAACCCTAAACCGTACCCTAACCCGTACCCTAACCCGGACCCTAACCCTAACACGTACCCTAACCCTAACCCTAACCCATACCCTAAACCTAACCATAACCCTAACCCTAAAATTAACCCGTACCCTAACCCTAAACCGTACCCTAAACCGTACCCTAACCCTAACCCCTAACCCCTAACCCTAACCCTAAACCTAACCCTAAATCTAACCCGTACCCTAACCCTAACCCTCACCCTAACCCTAACTCTAACCCTAACCCGTACCCTAACCCTAACCCTAACCCGTACCCTAACCCTTACCCTAAACCTAACCCTAAACCGTACCCTAAACCTAACCCGTACCCTAACCCTAACCCTAACCCGTACCCTAACCCTAACACGTACCCTAATCCTAACCCTAACCCTAACCCGTACCCTAACCCTAACCCTAACCCGTACCCTAACCCGTACCCTAATCCTAACCCTAACCCTAACCCTAACCCTAACCTCTAACCCTAACCCTAACTCGTACCCTAACCCTAACCCTAACCCGTCCCCAAACCCTATCCCTAAACCGTACACTAACCCTAACCCTAAACCTAACCCTAAACCGTACCCTAACCCTAAACCGTACCCTAAGCCTAACCCTAACCCGTACCCTAACCCTAACCCGTACCCTAACCCTAACCCTAACCCTAAACCGTACCCTAACCCTAACCCTAAACCTAACCCTAAACCGTACCCTAAACCTAACCCGTACCCTAAGCCAAAACCTAAACCGTACCCTAACCCTAACCCGTACCCTAACACTAACCCTAACCCTAACCCGTACCCTAACACTAACCCTAACCATAACCCGTACCCTAAACCTAACCTTAACCCGTACCCTAACCCTAACCCTAACCCTAACCCAAAACCGTACCCTAACCCTAACCCTAACCCTAACCCGTACCCTAAACATAACCCTAAACCTAACCCTAACCTGTACCCTTAACCTAACCCTAACCCTAACCCTAAACCTAAACCGTACCCTAACCCGAACCCTAACCCTAAACATAACCCGTACCCTAACCCTACCCTAACCCTAACAATAACCCTAACCCATACCCTAAGACTAACCCTAACCCTAACCCTAACCCCTAACCCCTAACCCTAACACTAACCCTAACCCGTACCTTAACCCTAACACTAACCCTAACCCTAACCCGTACCCTAACCCGTACCCTAACCCTAACCCTAACCCGTACCCTAAACCTAAACCCTAACCCTAACCCGTACCCTAACCCTAACACTAACCCTAACCCGTACCCTACCCTAACCTAACCCTAACCCGTTCCCGTACCCTAACCCTAACCCGTACCCTAACCCTAACCCTAACCCTAACACGTACCCTAACCCTAACCCTAACCCTTTCCTAACCCTAAACCTAACCCTAACCCTAACCCGTACCCTAAACCTAACCCGAACCCTAACCCTAACCCTAACCCGTACCCCAACCCATACCCTAACCCTAACCGTAACCCTAAAACTAACCCGTACCGTAACACTAACCCTAACCCTAACCCTAACCCCTAACCCCTAACCCTAACCCTAACCCTAACCGTTACCTTAACACTAACACTAACCCTAATCCTAACCCTAACCCGTACCCTAACCCTAACCCTAACACTAACCCATACCCTAAACCTAACCCCTAACCCTAACCCTAAACCGTACCCTAACCCTAACACTAACCCTAACCCGTACCCTAACACTAACCCTAACCCTAACCCGTACCCGTACCCTAACCCTAACCAGGACCCTAATCCGTACCCTAACCCTAACCCGTACCCTAACCCTAACCTGTACCCTAACCCTAACCCTAACCCTTTCCTATCCCTAACCCTAACACTAATCCGTACCCTAACCCGTACCCTAACCCGGACGCTAACCCAAACCCGTACCCTAACCCTAACCCGAACCCTAACCCGTACATTAACACTAACACTAACCCTAACCCTAACCCTAATCCGTACCCTAACCCTAAACCTAACCCTAAGCCTACCCCTAACCCATACCCTAAACCTAACACCTAACCCTAACCCTAATCCGTACCCTAACCCTAAAGCTAACCCTAACCCGTACCCTAACCCTAACCCTAACCCTAACCAGTACCCTAACCCTAACACTAACCCGTACCATCACCCTAACCCTAACCCGTACCCTAACCCTAACCCTAACCCTAACCCGAACAATTAACCTAACCCGTACCCTAACCCTAACCCGTACCCTAACACTAACCCAAACGCTAACCAGTACCCTAACCCTAACCCGTACCCTAACCCATACCCTAACCCGTACCCTAACCCTAACCCGTACTCTAACCCTAACCCGTACCCTAACCCTAAACCTAACCCTAACCCTAACCCGTACCCTAACCCTAACCCTAACCCTGACCCGTACCCTAAACCGTACCCTAACCCGTACCCTAAACCTAACCCATACCCTAACCCCAACCCTAACCCTAACCCGTACCCTAACCCTAACCCTAACCCTAACCCTAACACTAACCCGTACCCTAACCTTAACCCGTACCCTAACCCGTACCCTAACCCTAACACTAACCCTAACCCTAACCCTAACCCCTAACACCTAACCCTAATCCTAACCCTAGCACTAACCCGTACCCTAACCCTAACCCTAACCCTAACCAGTACCCTAACCCTAACCCGTACCATCACCCTAACTCTAACCCGTACCCTAACCCTAACCAGTAACCTAACCCTAACCCTAAACCGTACCCTAAACATAACCCTAAAACTAACCCTAAAATTAACCCGTACCCTAACCCTAACCCTAACCAGTAGCCTAACCCTAACACTAACCCGTACCATTACCCTAACCCTAACCCGTACCCTAACCCTAACCCTAACCCGTAACCTAACCCGTACCCTAACCCTAACCCGTACCCTAACACTAACCCTAACGCTAACCAGTACCCTAACCCTAACCCGTACCCTAACCCTAACCCTAACCCATACCCTAACCCGTACCCTAACCCTAACCCGTACCCTAACCCTAACCCGTACCCTAACCCTAAACCTAACCCTAACCCTAACCCGTACCCTAACCCTAACCCTAACCCTGACCCGTACCCTAACCCGTACCCTAACCCGTACCCTAAACCTAACCCATACCCTAACCCCAACCCTAACCCTAACCCGTACCCTAACCCTAACCCTAACCCTAACCCTAACACTAACCCGTACCTTACCCTTAACCCGTACCCTAACCCGTACCCTAACCCTAACACTAACCCTAACACTAACCCTAACCCCTAACACCTAACCTTAATCCTAACCCTAACCCTAACACTAACCCGTACCCTAAACCTAACCCTAACCCTAACCAGTACCCTAACCCTAACCCTAACCCATACCATCACCCTAACCCTAACCCGTACCCTAACCCTAACCAGTAACCTAACCCTAACCCTAACCCGTACCCTAAACATAACCCTAACACTAACCCTAAAATTAACCCATACCCTAACCCTAACCCGTACCCTAACCCGTAACCTAACCCTAAGACTAACCCTAACTCTAACCCCTAACCCCTAACCCTAACCCTAACCCTAACCCTAAATCTAACCCGTACCCTAACCCTAACCCTAACCCGTACCCTAACCCGTACCCTAACCCTAAACCTAAACCGTACCCTAACCCTAACCCTAAACCGTACCCTAACCCTAACCCTAAACCTAACCCTAAACCGTACCCTAACCCTAACACGTACCCTAAGCCTAACCCTAACCCGTACCCTAACACTAACCCTAACCCTAACCCGTACCCTAAACCTAACCCTAACCCGTACCCTAACCCTAAACCTAACCCTAACCCAAACCCGGACCCTAACCCTAACCCTAAATCTAACCCGTACCCTAAACATAACCCTAAACCTAACCCTAACCCGTACCCTTAACCTAACCCTAACCCTAACCCTAAACCAAACCGTACCCTAACCCGTACACTAACCCTAACCCTAACCCTAAACATAACCCGTACCCTAACCCTACCCTAAACCTAACCCTAACCCTAACCCGTAACCTAAACCTAACCCTAACCCGTACCCTAACCCTAACCCTAACCCTAACCCAAACCCGTACCCTAACCCTAACCCTAACCCTAACCCGTACATTAACCCTAACACTAACCCTAACCCTAACCCTAATCCGTACCCTAACCCTAAACCTAACCCTAACCCTACCCCTAACCCATACCCTAACGCTAACACCTAACCCTAACCCTAATCCGTACCCTAAACCTAAAGCTAACCCTAACCCGTACCCTAACCCTAACCCTAACCCTAACCAGTACCCTAACCCTAACACTAACCCGTACCATCACCCTAACCCTAACCCGTACCCTAACCCTAACCCTAACCCTAACCCGAACAATTAACCTAACCCGTACCCTAACCCTAACCCGTACCCTAACACTAACCCAAACGCTAACCAGTACCCTAACCCTAACCCGTACCCTAACCCATACCCTAACCCGTACCCTAACCCTAACCCGTACCCTAACCCTAACCCGTACCCTAACCCTAAACCTAACCCTAACCCTAACCCGTACCCTAACCCTAACACTAACCCTGACCCGTACCCTAAACCGTACCCTAACCCGTACCCTAAACCTAACCCATACCCTAACCCCAACCCTAACCCTAACCCGTACCCTAACCCTAACCCTAACCCTAACCCTAACACTAACCCGTACCCTAACCTTAACCCGTACCCTAACCCGTACCCTAACCCTAAAACTAACCCTAACCCTAACCCTAACCCCTAACACCTAACCCTAATCCTAACCCTAACCCTAGCACTAACCCGTACCCTAACCCTAACCCTAACCCTAACCAGTACCCTAACCCTAACCCGTACCATCACCCTAACTCTAACCCGTACCCTAACCCTAACCAGTAACCTAACCCTAACCCTAACCCGTACCCTAAACATAACCCTAACACTAACCCTAAAATTAACCCGTACCCTAACCCGTACCCTAACCCGTAACCTAACCCTAAGCCTAACCCTAACTCTAACCCCTAACCCCTAACCCTAACCCTAACCCTAACCCTAAATCTAACCCGTACCCTAACCCTAACCCTAACCCTAACCCTAACCCGTACCCTAACCCTAACCCTAAACCGTACCCTAACCCTAACCCTAAACCGTACCCTAACCCTAACCCTAAACCTAACCCTAAACCGTACCCTAACCCTAACCCGTACCCTAAGCCTAACCCTAAACCGTACCCTAACCCTAACCCGTACCCTAACCCTAACCCTAACCCGTACCCTAACACTACCCCTAACCCTAACCCGTACCCTAAACCTAACCCTTACCCGTACCCTAACCCTAACCCTAAACCAAACCGTACCCTAACCCTAACCCGAACCCTAACCCGTACATTAACACTAACACTAACCCTAACCCTAACCCTAATCCGTACCCTAACCCTAAACCTAACCCTAAGCCTACCCCTAACCCATACCCTAAACCTAACACCTAACCCTAACCCTAATCCGTACCCTAACCCTAAAGCTAACCCTAACCCGTACCCTAACCCTAACCCTATCCCTAACCAGTACCCTAACCCTAACACTAACCCGTACCATCACCCTAACCCTAACCCGTACCCTAACCCTAACCCTAACCCTAACCCGAACAATTAACCTAACCCGTACCCTAACCCTAACCCGTACCCTAACACTAACCCAAACGCTAACCAGTACCCTAACCCTAACCCGTACCCTAACCCATACCCTAACCCGTACCCTAACCCTAACCCGTACTCTAACCCTAACCCGTACCCTAACCCTAAACCTAACCCTAACCCTAACCCGTACCCTAACCCTAACCCTAACCCTGACCCGTACCCTAAACCGTACCCTAACCCGTACCCTAAACCTAACCCATACCCTAACCCCAACCCTAACCCTAACCCGTACCCTAACCCTAACCCTAACCCTAACCCTAACACTAACCCGTACCCTAACCTTAACCCGTACCCTAACCCGTACCCTAACCCTAACACTAACCCTAACCCTAACCCTAACCCCTAACACCTAACCCTAATCCTAACCCTAGCACTAACCCGTACCCTAACCCTAACCCTAACCCTAACCAGTACCCTAACCCTAACCCGTACCATCACCCTAACTCTAACCCGTACCCTAACCCTAACCAGTAACCTAACCCTAACCCTAACCCGTACCCTAAACATAACCCTAAAACTAACCCTAAAATTAACCCGTACCCTAACCCTAACCCTAACCAGTAGCCTAACCCTAACACTAACCCGTACCATCACCCTAACCCTAACCCGTACCCTAACCCTAACCCTAACCCGTAACCTAACCCGTACCCTAACCCTAACCCGTACCCTAACACTAACCCTAACGCTAACCAGTACCCTAACCCTAACCCGTACCCTAACCCTAACCCTAACCCATACCCTAACCCGTACCCTAACCCTAACCCGTACCCTAACCCTAACCCGTACCCTAACCCTAAACCTAACCCTAACCCTAACCCGTACCCTAACCCTAACCCTAACCCTGACCCGTACCCTAACCCGTACCCTAACCCGTACCCTAAACCTAACCCATACCCTAACCCCAACCCTAACCCTAACCCGTACCCTAACCCTAACCCTAACCCTAACCCTAACACTAACCCGTACCTTACCCTTAACCCGTACCCTAACCCGTACCCTAACCCTAACACTAACCCTAACACTAACCCTAACCCCTAACACCTAACCTTAATCCTAACCCTAACCCTAACACTAACCCGTACCCTAAACCTAACCCTAACCCTAACCAGTACCCTAACCCTAACCCTAACCCATACCATCACCCTAACCCTAACCCGTACCCTAACCCTAACCAGTAACCTAACCCTAACCCTAACCCGTACCCTAAACATAACCCTAACACTAACCCTAAAATTAACCCATACCCTAACCCTAACCCGTACCCTAACCCGTAACCTAACCCTAAGACTAACCCTAACTCTAACCCCTAACCCCTAACCCTAACCCTAACCCTAACCCTAAATCTAACCCGTACCCTAACCCTAACCCTAACCCGTACCCTAACCCGTACCCTAACCCTAACCCTAAACCGTACCCTAACCCTAACCCTAAACCGTACCCTAACCCTAACCCTAAACCTAACCCTAAACCGTACCCTAACCCTAACACGTACCCTAAGCCTAACCCTAACCCGTACCCTAACACTAACCCTAACCCTAACCCGTACCCTAAACCTAACCCTAACCCGTACCCTAACCCTAAACCTAACCCTAACCCAAACCCGGACCCTAACCCTAACCCTAAATCTAACCCGTACCCTAAACATAACCCTAAACCTAACCCTAACCCGTACCCTTAACCTAACCCTAACCCTAACCCTAAACCAAACCGTACCCTAACCCGTACACTAACCCTAACCCTAACCCTAAACATAACCCGTACCCTAACCCTACCCTAAACCTAACCCTAACCCTAACCCGTAACCTAAACCTAACCCTAACCCGTACCCTAACCCTAACCCTAACCCTAACCCAAACCCGTACCCTAACCCTAACCCTAACCCTAACCCGTACATTAACCCTAACACTAACCCTAACCCTAACCCTAATCCGTACCCTAACCCTAAACCTAACCCTAACCCTACCCCTAACCCATACCCTAACCCTAACACCTAACCCTAACCCTAATCCGTACCCTAAACCTAAAGCTAACCCTAACCCGTACCCTAACCCTAACCCTAACCCTAACCAGTACCCTAACCCTAACACTAACCCGTACCATCACCCTAACCCTAACCCGTACCCTAACCCTAACCCTAACCCTAACCCGAACAATTAACCTAACCCGTACCCTAACCCTAACCCGTACCCTAACACTAACCCAAACGCTAACCAGTACCCTAACCCTAACCCGTACCCTAACCCATACCCTAACCCGTACCCTAACCCTAACCCGTACCCTAACCCTAACCCGTACCCTAACCCTAAACCTAACCCTAACCCTAACCCGTACCCTAACCCTAACACTAACCCTGACCCGTACCCTAAACCGTACCCTAACCCGTACCCTAAACCTAACCCATACCCTAACCCCAACCCTAACCCTAACCCGTACCCTAACCCTAACCCTAACCCTAACCCTAACACTAACCCGTACCCTAACCTTAACCCGTACCCTAACCCGTACCCTAACCCTAAAACTAACCCTAACCCTAACCCTAACCCCTAACACCTAACCCTAATCCTAACCCTAACCCTAGCACTAACCCGTACCCTAACCCTAACCCTAACCCTAACCAGTACCCTAACCCTAACCCGTACCATCACCCTAACTCTAACCCGTACCCTAACCCTAACCAGTAACCTAACCCTAACCCTAACCCGTACCCTAAACATAACCCTAACACTAACCCTAAAATTAACCCGTACCCTAACCCGTACCCTAACCCGTAACCTAACCCTAAGCCTAACCCTAACTCTAACCCCTAACCCCTAACCCTAACCCTAACCCTAACCCTAAATCTAACCCGTACCCTAACCCTAACCCTAACCCTAACCCTAACCCGTACCCTAACCCTAACCCTAAACCGTACCCTAACCCTAACCCTAAACCGTACCCTAACCCTAACCCTAAACCTAACCCTAAACCGTACCCTAACCCTAACCCGTACCCTAAGCCTAACCCTAAACCGTACCCTAACCCTAACCCGTACCCTAACCCTAACCCTAACCCGTACCCTAACACTACCCCTAACCCTAACCCGTACCCTAAACCTAACCCTTACCCGTACCCTAACCCTAACCCTAAACCAAACCGTACCCTAACCCGTACCCTAACCCTAACCCTAACCCTAAACATAACCCGTACCCTAACCCTACCCTAACCCTAACACTAACCCTAACCCGTACCCTAAGCCTAACCCTAACCCTAACTCCAACCCCTAACCCCTACCCTAACACTAACCCTAACCCGTACCTTAACCCTAACACTAACCCTAACCCTAACAAGTACCCTAACCCGTACCCTAAACCTAACCCTAACCCTAACCCATACCCTAACCCTAAACCCTAACCCTAACCCTAACCCGTACCCTAACCCTAACACTAACCCTAACCCATACCCTAATCCTAACCCTAACCCTAACCCGTTCCCGTACCCTAACCCTAACCCGTACCTTAACCCGTACCCTAACCCTAACCCGTACCCTAACCCTAACCCTAACCCGTACCCTAACCCTAACCCTAACCCTAACACGTAACCTAACCCTAAACCTAACCCTAACCAGTACCCTAACCCTAACCCTAACCCGTACATTAACCCTAACACTAACCCTAACCCTAACCAGTACCCTAACCCTAAACCTAACCCTAACCCTAACACTAACCCTAACCCTAATTCTAACCCTAACCCGTACCCTAACCCGTACCCTAACCCATACCCTAACCCGGACGCTAACCCTAAACCATACCCTAACCCTAACCCTTACCCTAAACCGTACCCTAAACGTAACCCTAACCCTAATCCTAAAATTAACCCGTACCCTAAAACTAACCCGTACCTTAACCCGTACACTAACCCTAACCCTCACCCTAACCCCTAACCCCTAACCCTAACCCTAAACCTAACCCTAAATCTAACCCGTACCCTAACCCTAACCCTAACCCTAACCCTAACCCTAACCCTAACAACCCTAACCCGTACCCTAAACCTAACCCTAACCCGTACCCTAACCCTAACCCGTACCCTAACCCTAACCCTAACCCTAACCCTAACCCTAACCCGTACCCTAACCCATACCCTAATCCTAACCCTAAACCTAACCCTAACCCTAACCTCTAAACCTAACCCTAACCCTAACCCTAACCCTAACACGTAACCTAACCCTAAACCTAACCCTAACCAGTACCCTAAACCTAACCCTAACCCGTACATTAAACCTAACACTAACGCTAACCCTAACCCGTACCCTAAACCTAACCCTAACCCTAACCCTAAAATTAACCCGTACCCTAAAACTAACCCGTACCCTAACCCGTACACTAACCCTAAACCTAACCCTAACCCTAACCCTAACCCGTACCCTCACCCTAACCCTAACCCTAGCCCCTAACCCCTAACCCTACCCTAATCCTAACCCTAATCCTAACCCGTACATTAACCCTAACACTAACCCTAACCCTAACCCTAATCCGTACCCTAACCCTAAACCTAACCCTAACCCTACCCCTAACCCATACCCTAACCCTAACACCTAACCCTAACCCTAATCCGTACCCTAACCCTAAAGCTAAACCTTACCCGTACCCTAACCCTAACCCTAACCAGTACCCTAACCCTAACACTAACCCGTACCATCACCCTAACCCTAACCCGTACCCTAACCCTAACCCGTACCCTAACCCTAACCCTAACCCGTACCCTAAACCTAACCCTAACACTAACCTTAACCCAAACCCTAACCCCTAATCCCTAACCCTAACCCTAACCCTAACCCTAACCCATACCCTAACCCTAACCCTAACCCTAATCCTAACCCGTACCCTAACCGTAACCCTAACCCGTACCCTAAACCTAAACCTAACCCTAACCCTAACCCAAACCCGTACCCTAACGCCAACCCTAACCCTAACCCTAACCCGTACCCTAACCCTAACCCTAACCCTAACCCGTACCCTTAACCTAACCCGAACCCTAACCCTAACCCTAACCCGTACCCCAACCCGTACCCTAACCCTAACCGTAACCCTAAAACTAACCCGTACTGTAACCCTAACCCTTACCCTAACCCTAACCCCTAACCCCTAACCCTAACCCTAACCCTAACCCTAACCGTTACCTTAACACTAACACTAACCCTAATCCTAACCCTAACCCGTACCCTAACCCTAACCCTAACACTAACCCATACCCTAAACCTAACCCCTAACCCTAACCCTAACCCGTACCCTAACCCTAACTCTAACCCTAACCCGTACCCTAACACTAACCCTAACCCTAACCCGTACCCGTACCCTAACCCTAACCAGGACCCTAACCCGTACCCTAACCCTAACCCGTACCCTAACCCTAACCTGTACCCTAACCCTAACCCTAACCCTTTCCTAACCCTAACCCTAACCCTAACCCGTACCCTAACCCGTACCCTAACCCGGACGCTAACCCTAACCCGTACCCTAACCCTAACCCTAACCCTTACCCTAACCCGTACCCTAAACCTAACCCTAACCCTAACCCTAAAATTAACCCGTACCCTAAAACTAACCCATACCCTAACCCGTACACTAACCCTAACCCTCACCCTAACCCCTAACCCCTAACCCTAACCCTAAACCTAACCCTAAATCTAACCCGTACCCTAACCCTAACACTAACCCTAACCCTAACCCTAACAACCCTAACCCGTACCCTAACCCTAACCCTAACCTGTACCCTAACCCTAACCCTAAACCTAACCCTAAACCGTACCCTAACCCTAACACGTACCCTAACCCTAACCCGTACCCGTACCCTAACCCTAACCCGTACCGTAACCCTAACCCTAACCCTAACCCGTACCCTAACCCTAACCCTAACCCTAACCCGTACCCTAACCCTAACCCTAACCCTAACCCGTACCTTAACCCATACCCTAATCCTACCCTAAACCTAACACTAACCCTAACCTCTAAACCTAACCCTAACCCTAACCCTAACCCTAACACGTAACCTAACCCTAACCCTAACCCTAACCAGTACCCTAAACCTAACCATAACCCGTACATTAACCCTAACACTAACCCTAACCCTAACCCTAACCCGTACCCTAACCCTAAACCTAACCCTAACCCTAACCCGTACCCTAACCCTAACGCTAACCGTAACCCTAACCCTAACCCGTACCCTAACCCTAACCCTAACACGTACACTAACCCTAACCCTAACCCTAACCCTAACCCGTACCCTCACACTAACCCTAACCCTAGCACCTAACCCGTAACCTTAACCCTAATCCTAACCCTAACCCTAACCCGTACATTAACCCTAACACTAACCCTAACCCTAACCCTAATCCATACCCTAAACCTAAACCTAACCCTAACCCTACCCCTAACACATACCCTAACCCTAACACCTAACCCTAACCCTAATCCGTACCCTAACCCTAAAGCTAACCCTAACCCGTACCCTAACCCTAAACCTAACCCTAACCAGTACCCTAACCCTAACACTAACCCGTACCATCACCCTAACCCTAACCCGTACCCTAACCCTAACCCTAACCCTAACCCGTAACCTAACCCGTACCCTACCGCTAACCCGTACCCTAACACTAACCCTAACGCTAACCAGTACCCTAACCCTAACCCGTACCCTAACCCTAACCCTAACCCATACCCTAACCCGTACCCTAAACCTAACCCGTACACTAACCCTAACCCGTACCCTAACCCTAAACCTAACCCTAACCCTAACCCGTACCCTAAACCTAACCCTAACCCTGACCCGTACCCTAACCCGTACCCTTACCCGTACCCTAACCCTAACCCTAACCCATACCCTAACCCCAACCCTAACCCTAACCCGTACCCTAACCCTAACCCTAACCCTAACCCTGACCCGAACCCTAACACGAACCCTAACCCTAAACCGAACACTAACCCTAACCCTAACCCGAACCCAACCCTAATCTTAACCGGAACCCTAACCCTAACCCTAAACCGAACCCGAACTCTAACCCCTTACCCGAATCCTAACCCTAACCCGAACCCTAACCCGAACCCTAACCCTAACCCTAACCCCGAATCCGAACCCTACCATAACCCTAACCATAACCCGAACCCTAACCCGAACACTAACCCTAACACGAACCCGAACCCTAACCCTAACCCGAACCCGAACCCTAACCCTAAACCTAACCCGAACCCTAACCCTAACCCCTGACCCTAACCCTAACCCTAACCCTAACCCTAACCCTTACCTGAACACTAACCCCTAACCCTAACCCGAACCCGAACCCTATCCCGAACCCTAACCCTAACCCTAACCCGAACCCTAACCCTAAACCTAACTCTAACTCTAACCCGAACCCTAACCCTAACCCTAAATCTAACCCTAAACCTAACCCTCACCCGAACCCTAACCCTAACCTGAACCCTAACCCGAACCCTAACCCGAACCCTAATCCTAAACATAACCCTAACCCTAACCCGAATCCTAACCCTAACCCGAACCCGAACCCGAACCCGAACCCTAACCCTAATCCTAACCCGAAGTCTAACCCTAACCCGAACCCTAACCCTAAACCTAACCCGAACCCTAACCCTAACCCTAACCCGAACACGAACCCTAACCCTAATCCTAACCCGAAGTCTAACCCTAACCCGAACCCTAACACTAACCCTAACCCGAACCCTAACCCTAACCGTAACCCTAACCCTAAACCGAACCCTAACCCTAAACCTAACCCGAACACTAACCCTAAGCCTAACATGAACTCTAACCCCAACCCGAACCCTAACCCTAACTCTAACCCTAACCCGAACCCTAACCCTAACCCTAACCCGACCCCTAACCCGAACCCTAACACATACCCTAACCCTAACCTTAACCCTAACCCTAACCCGAACCCTAACCCTAATCTAACCCTAAACCGAACCCTAACCCTAAACCGAACCCTAACCCTAAACCTAACCCGAACCCTAACCCTAACCCGAACCCGAACCCTAACACATACCCTAACCCTAAACTTGTCCCTAACCCTAACCCGAACCCTAACCCTAACCCTAACCCGAACCCTAACCCTAAACCTAACCCGAACCCTAACCCTAAGCCTAACATGAACTCTAACCCTAACCCGAACCCTAACCCTAACCCTAACCCTAACCCGAACCCTAAACCTAACCCTAAGCCTAACCCGACCCCTAACCCGAACCCTAACACATACCCTAACCCTAACCCTAACCCTAACCCGACCCCGAACCCTAACCCGAACCCTGCCCCTAATCCTAATCCGAACCCTAACCCTAACCCTAACCCTATCCCGAACCCTAAACCTAACCCTAACCCTAACCCTAACCCGAACCCTTACCCTAACCCGAACCCTAACACTAAACCGAACGCTAACCCGAAACCGAACCCTAACCATAACACTAACCCTAAACCGAACCCGAAACTTAACCCTAACCCTAAACCTAACACTAACCCTAACCCTAACCCTAACCCTAACACGAACCCTAACACTAACCCGAACCCTAACACTAACCCGAACCCGAACCCTAACCCTAACCTTAACCGGAACCCTAACCCTAACCCGAACCCTAACCCTAACCCAAACCCTAACCCTAACCCGAACCCTAACCCGAACCCTAACCCGAACCCTAAACCTAAGCCGAACCCTAACCCTAACCCTAAACCTAACCCGAAACCTAACCCGAACCCTAACCCTAAAACCTAACCCTAACACGAACCCTAACCCTAGCCCTAACCCTAACCCTAACCCTAACCCGAAACCTAACCTGAACCCTAAACCTAACCCTAACCCGAACCCTAACCCTAGCCCTAACCCTAAACCTAAACCGAACACTAACCCTAACCCTAACACTAACCCGAACCCTGACCCTAACCCTAACCCTAACCCCAAACCCTAACCCGAAACTGAACCCTAACCCTAACCGTAACCCGAACCCAAACCCTAACACTAAACCGAACCCTAACCCGAACCCGAACCCTAACCGTAACACTAACCCTAAACCGAACCCGAAACTTAACCCTAACCCTAACCCTTACACTAACCCTAACCCTAACCCTAACCATAACCCGAACCCTAACACTAACCCGAACCCTAACACTAACCCGAACCCGAACCCTAACCCTAACCTTAACCGGAACCCTAACCCTAACCCGAACCCTAACCCTAACACAAACCCTAACCCTAACAAGAACCCTAACCCGAACCCTAAACCTAACCCGAACCCTAACCCTAACCCTAATCCTAACCCGAACCCTAACCCGAAACCTAACCCTATAACCTAACCCTAACACGAACCCTAACCCTAACACTAACCCTAACACGAACCTTAACCCTAACCCTACCCCGAACCTTACCCCTAAACCTAACCCTAACCCTAAACCTAACCGTAACCCGAACCATAACCCTAACCCTAACCCTAACCCGAAACCTAACCCTAACCCTAACCCTAACGCGAACCCTAACCTGAACCCTAACCCTAACCCTAACCCGAACCCTAACCCTAGCCCTAACCCTAACCCTAACCCGAACACTAACCCTAACCCTAACCCTAACCCGAACCCTGACCATAACCCTAACCCTAACCCTAACCCTAACCCTAACCCTAACCCGAAGCTGAACCCTAACCCTAACCCTAACCGTAACCCGAACCCGAACCCTAACTCTAACCCGAACCCTAACCCTAACACTAACCCTAACCCTAACCCGAACCCTAACCCTAACCTGAACCCTCACCCTAACCCGAACCCTAACCCAAACTCTAACCCTAACCCGAAACCGAACCCTAAACCTAACCCGAACCTTAAACCTAACCCGAACCCTAACACTAACACTAACCCTAACCCGAACCAAAACCCTAACCCTAACCCTAACCCGAACCCTAACCCTAAACTTAACGGGAACCCTAACACTAACCCTACCCCGAACCCGAACTCTAACCCCTTACCCGAATCCTAACCCTAACCCGAACCCTAACCCGAACCCTAACCCTAACCCGAATCCGAACCCTAACCCTAACCCTAACCCGAACCCTAACCCTAACCCTAACCCTAACCCGAAACTTAACCCTAACCCTACCCCGAACCTTAACCCTAACCCTAACCCTAAACCTAAACCTAACCCTAACCCGAACCCTAACCCTAACCCTAACCCTAACCCGAAACCTAACCCTAACCCTAACCCTAACACGAACCCTATCCTGAACCCTAACCCTAACCCTAACCCGAACCCTAACCCTAACCCTAACCCTAACCCGAACCCTAACCCTAACCCTAACCCTAACCCGAACCCTAACCCTAACCCTAACCCTAACACTAACCCGAACGGTAACCCTAACCCTAACCCCTAACCCTAACCCTAACCCTATCCCTAACCCAAACCCTAACCCGAACCCTAACCCTAACTCGAACGCGAAACCTAACCCGAAACCTACCCCTAACCCTAATCCGAACTCTAACCCTAACCCTAACCCTAACCCTAACCCTAACCCGAACCCTAACCCTAACCAGAACCCTAACCCTAACCCTAACCCGAACCCTAACACGAACCCTAACCCTAAACCGAACCCTAACTCGAACCCTAACCCTAACCCTAACCGGAACCCTAACCCTAACCTTAACCGGAACCCTAACCCTAACCCGAACCCGAACTCTAACCCCTTACCCGAATCCTAACCCTAACCCGAACCCTAAACCGAACCCTAACCCTAACCCTAACCCCGAACCCGAACCCTAACCTAACCCTAAACATAACCCGAACCCTAACCCGAACACTAACCCTAACCCTAACCCTAACCCCTAACCCGAACCCTAAGGCTAACCCGAAACCTAACCCTAACCCGAACCCGAACCCTAACCCTAACCCTAACCGGAACCCTAACCCTAACCCGAACTCTAACCCTAACCCAAACCCTAACCCTAACCCTAACCCGAACCCGAACCCTAACCCTAACCCTAACCCTAACCCTAACCCGAACCCTTACCCGAACCCTAACCCTAACCCGAACCCTAACCCGAACCATAACCCGAACCCTAACCCGAACCCTAACCCTAACCCGAACCCTAACCGTAACCCTAACCCTAACCCGAACCCTGTCCCTAACCCTAACCCTAACACTAACACTAACCCGAAACCGAACCCTAACACTAACCCTAACCGTAACCCGAACCCGAATCCTAACCCTAACCCGAACCCTAACCCTAAACCTAACCCTAACCCTAACCCGTACCCGAACCCTAACCCGAACCCTACCCTAACCCTAATCCGAACCCAAACCCTAACCCTAACCCTAACCCTAACCCGAACCCTAACCCTAACCGCAACCCTAACCCTAACCCTAACCCTAACCCGAACCCAAACCCGTACCCTAACCCTAACCCTAACCCGAACCCTAACCCTAACCCTAACCCTAACCCGAACCCTAACCCTAACCTTAACCGGAACCCTAACACTAACCCTAACCCAAACCCGAACCATAACCCCTTACCCGAATCCTAACCCTAACCCGAACCCTAATCCGAACCCTAACACTAACCCTAACGCCGAACCCGAAACCTAAACTTAACCCTAACCCGAACCCCAACCCGAACCCTAACCCTAACCCGATCCCGAACCCTAACCCTCACCTGAACCCGAACCCTAACCCTAACCCTAACCCAAAACCTAACACTAACCCGAACCCTAACCCTAACCCTAACCCTAACCCGAACCCTAACACTAACCCTAACCCGACCCCTAACCCGAACCCTAACGCGAACCCTAACCCTAACCCTAACCCTAATCCTAACCCGAAACTTAACCCTAACCCTAACCCGAAACCTAACCCTAACCTTAACCCTAACCCTAACACTAAACCGAACCCTAACCCTAACCCTCACCCTGCCCTGAACCCTAAACCTAATCCTAACCCTAACCCGAACCCTAAACCGAACCCTAACCCTAACCCTAACCCGAACCCTAAACCTAACACTAAACCGAACCCTAAACCTAACCTGAACCCTAACCCTAACCCTAACCCTAACCCTAACCCGAAACCGAACCCTAACCCTAACCCTAACCGTAACCCGAACCCGAAACCTAAACCTAACCCGAACCCTAACCCTAACACTAACCCTAACCCTAACCCAAACCCTAACCCTAACGAGAACCCTAACCCTAACCCGAACCTTAACCCTAACCCTAACCCTAACCCTAAATCTAACCCTAACCCGAACCCTAAACCTAAACCTAACCCTAACCCTAACCCGAACCCTAACCCTAACCTAACCCAAACCCGAAACCTAACCTGAACACTAACCCTAACCCTAACCCGAACCCTAACACTAAACCTAACCCTAACTCGAACCCTAACCCTAATCCTAACCCTAACCCTAACCCTAACCCGAACCCTAACCCTAACTCTAACCCGAAACCTAACCCTAACCCTAACCCTAACCCTAACCCTAACCCGAACGGTAACACTAACCCTAACCCCTAACCCTAACCCTAAACCTAACCCTAACACGAACCCTAACCCTAACCCTACCCCTAACCCTAACCCGAACCCGAACCCTAACCCGACCCTACCCCTAACCCTAATCCGAACCCTAACCCTAACCCTAACCCTAACCCGAAACCGAAACCTAACCCTAACCCGAACTCTAACACTAACACTAACGCTAACCGAACCCGAACCCTAACCCTAACCCTAACCCGAACCCTAACCCTAACCTTAACCGGAACCCTAACCCTAACCTGAACCAGAACCCTAACCCTAACCCTAACCCGAACCCTAACCGTAACCCTAACCCTAACCCGAACCCTGTCCCTAACCCTAACCCTAACACTAACACTAACCCGAAACCGAACCCTAACACTAACCCTAACCGTAACCCGAACCCGAATCCTAACCCTAACCCGAACCCTAACCCTAAACCTAACCCTAACCCTAACCCGTACCCGAACCCTAACCCGAACCCTACCCTAACCCTAATCCGAACCCAAACCCTAACCCTAACCCTAACCCTAACCCGAACCCTAACCCTAACCGCAACCCTAACCCTAACCCTAACCCTAACCCGAACCCAAACCCGTACCCTAACCCTAACCCTAACCCGAACCCTAACCCTAACCCTAACCCTAACCCGAACCCTAACCCTAACCTTAACCGGAACCCTAACACTAACCCTAACCCAAACCCGAACCATAACCCCTTACCCGAATCCTAACCCTAACCCGAACCCTAATCCGAACCCTAACACTAACCCTAACGCCGAACCCGAAACCTAAACTTAACCCTAACCCGAACCCCAACCCGAACCCTAACCCTAACCCGATCCCGAACCCTAACCCTCACCTGAACCCGAACCCTAACCCTAAACCTAACCCAAAACCTAACACTAACCCGAACCCTAACCCTAACCCTAACCCTAACCCGAACCCTAACACTAACCCTAACCCGACCCCTAACCCGAACCCTAACGCGAACCCTAACCCTAACCCTAACCCTAATCCTAACCCGAAACTTAACCCTAACCCTAACCCGAAACCTAACCCTAACCTTAACCCTAACCCTAACACTAAACCGAACCCTAACCCTAACCCTCACCCTGCCCCGAACCCTAAACCTAATCCTAACCCTAACCCGAACCCTAAACCGAACCCTAACCCTAACCCTAACCCGAACCCTAAACCTAACACTAAACCGAACCCTAAACCTAACCTGAACCCTAACCCTAACCCTAACCCTAACCCTAACCCGAAACCGAACCCTAACCCTAACCCTAACCGTAACCCGAACCCGAAACCTAAACCTAACCCGAACCCTAACCCTAACACTAACCCTAACCCTAACCCAAACCCTAACCCTAACGAGAACCCTAACCCTAACCCGAACCTTAACCCTAACCCTAACCCTAACCCTAAATCTAACCCTAACCCGAATCCTAAACCTAAACCTAACCCTAACCCTAACCCGAACCCTAACCCTAACCTAACCCAAACCCGAAACCTAACCTGAACACTAAACCTAACCCTAACACTAACCTTAACCCAAACCCTAACCCCTAATCCCTAACCCTAACCCTAACCCTAACCCTAACCCATACCCTAACCCTAACCCTAACCCTAATCCTAACCCGTACCCTAACCGTAACCCTAACCCGTACCCTAAACCTAAACCTAACCCTAACCCTAACCCAAACCCGTACCCTAACGCCAACCCTAACCCTAACCCTAACCCGTACCCTAACCCTAACCCTAACCCTAACCCGTACCCTTAACCTAACCCGAACCCTAACCCTAACCCTAACCCGTACCCCAACCCGTACCCTAACCCTAACCGTAACCCTAAAACTAACCCGTACTGTAACCCTAACCCTTACCCTAACCCTAACCCCTAACCCCTAACCCTAACCCTAACCCTAACCCTAACCGTTACCTTAACACTAACACTAACCCTAATCCTAACCCTAACCCGTACCCTAACCCTAACCCTAACACTAACCCATACCCTAAACCTAACCCCTAACCCTAACCCTAACCCGTACCCTAACCCTAACTCTAACCCTAACCCGTACCCTAACACTAACCCTAACCCTAACCCGTACCCGTACCCTAACCCTAACCAGGACCCTAACCCGTACCCTAACCCTAACCCGTACCCTAACCCTAACCTGTACCCTAACCCTAACCCTAACCCTTTCCTAACCCTAACCCTAACCCTAACCCGTACCCTAACCCGTACCCTAACCCGGACGCTAACCCTAACCCGTACCCTAACCCTAACCCTTACCCTAACCCGTACCCTAAACCTAACCCTAACCCTAACCCTAAAATTAACCCGTACCCTAAAACTAACCCATACCCTAACCCGTACACTAACCCTAACCCTCACCCTAACCCCTAACCCCTAACCCTAACCCTAAACCTAACCCTAAATCTAACCCGTACCCTAACCCTAACACTAACCCTAACCCTAACCCTAACAACCCTAACCCGTACCCTAACCCTAACCCTAACCTGTACCCTAACCCTAACCCTAAACCTAACCCTAAACCGTACCCTAACCCTAACACGTACCCTAACCCTAACCCGTACCCGTACCCTAACCCTAACCCGTACCGTAACCCTAACCCTAACCCTAACCCGTACCCTAACCCTAACCCTAACCCTAACCCGTACCCTAACCCTAACCCTAACCCTAACCCGTACCTTAACCCATACCCTAATCCTACCCTAAACCTAACACTAACCCTAACCTCTAAACCTAACCCTAACCCTAACCCTAACCCTAACACGTAACCTAACCCTAACCCTAACCCTAACCAGTACCCTAAACCTAACCATAACCCGTACATTAACCCTAACACTAACCCTAACCCTAACCCTAACCCGTACCCTAACCCTAAACCTAACCCTAACCCTAACCCGTACCCTAACCCTAACGCTAACCGTAACCCTAACCCTAACCCGTACCCTAACCCTAACCCTAACACGTACACTAACCCTAACCCTAACCCTAACCCTAACCCGTACCCTCACACTAACCCTAACCCTAGCACCTAACCCGTAACCTTAACCCTAATCCTAACCCTAACCCTAACCCGTACATTAACCCTAACACTAACCCTAACCCTAACCCTAATCCGTACCCTAAACCTAAACCTAACCCTAACCCTACCCCTAACCCATACCCTAACCCTAACACCTAACCCTAACCCTAATCCGTACCCTAACCCTAAAGCTAACCCTAACCCGTACCCTAACCCTAAACCTAACCCTAACCAGTACCCTAACCCTAACACTAACCCGTACCATCACCCTAACCCTAACCCGTACCCTAACCCTAACCCTAACCCTAACCCGTAACCTAACCCGTACCCTAACGCTAACCCGTACCCTAACACTAACCCTAACGCTAACCAGTACCCTAACCCTAACCCGTACCCTAACCCTAACCCTAACCCATACCCTAACCCGTACCCTAAACCTAACCCGTACACTAACCCTAACCCGTACCCTAACCCTAAACCTAACCCTAACCCTAACCCGTACCCTAACCCTAACCCTAACCCTGACCCGTACCCTAACCCGTACCCTTACCCGTACCCTAACCCTAACCCATACCCTAACCCCAACCCTAACCCTAACCCGTACCCTAACCCTAACCCTAACCCTAACCCTGACCCGAACCCTAACACGAACCCTAACCCTAAACCGAACACTAACCCTAACCCTAACCCGAACCCAACCCTAATCTTAACCGGAACCCTAACCCTAACCCTAAACCGAACCCGAACTCTAACCCCTTACCCGAATCCTAACCCTAACCCGAACCCTAACCCGAACCCTAACCCTAACCCTAACCCCGAATCCGAACCCTACCATAACCCTAACCATAACCCGAACCCTAACCCGAACACTAACCCTAACACGAACCCGAACCCTAACCCTAACCCGAACCCGAACCCTAACCCTAAACCTAACCCGAACCCTAACCCTAACCCCTGACCCTAACCCTAACCCTAACCCTAACCCTAACCCTTACCTGAACACTAACCCCTAACCCTAACCCGAACCCGAACCCTATCCCGAACCCTAACCCTAACCCTAACCCGAACCCTAACCCTAAACCTAACTCTAACTCTAACCCGAACCCTAACCCTAACCCTAAATCTAACCCTAAACCTAACCCTCACCCGAACCCTAACCCTAACCCGAACCCTAACCCGAACCCTAACCCGAACCCTAATCCTAAACATAACCCTAACCCTAACCCGAATCCTAACCCTAACCCGAACCCGAACCCGAACCCGAACCCTAACCCTAATCCTAACCCGAAGTCTAACCCTAACCCGAACCCTAACCCTAAACCTAACCCGAACCCTAACCCTAACCCTAACCCGAACCCGAACCCTAACCCTAATCCTAACCCGAAGTCTAACCCTAACCCGAACCCTAACACTAACCCTAACCCGAACCCTAACCCTAACCGTAACCCTAACCCTAAACCGAACCCTAACCCTAAACCTAACCCGAACACTAACCCTAAGCCTAACATGAACTCTAACCCCAACCCGAACCCTAACCCTAACCCTAACCCTAACCCGAACCCTAACCCTAACCCTAACCCGACCCCTAACCCGAACCCTAACACATACCCTAACCCTAACCTTAACCCTAACCCTAACCCGAACCCTAACCCTAATCTAACCCTAAACCGAACCCTAACCCTAACCCGAACCCTAACCCTAAACCTAACCCGAACCCTAACCCTAACCCGAACCCGAACCCTAACACATACCCTAACCCTAAACTTGTCCCTAACCCTAACCCGAACCCTATCCCTAACCCTAACCCGAACCCTAACCCTAAACCTAACCCGAACCCTAACCCTAAGCCTAACATGAACTCTAACCCTAACCCGAACCCTAACCCTAACCCTAACCCTAACCCGAACCCTAAACCTAACCCTAAGCCTAACCCGACCCCTAACCCGAACCCTAACACATACCCTAACCCTAACCCTAACCCTAACCCGACCCCGAACCCTAACCCGAACCCTGCCCCTAACCCTAATCCGAACCCTAACCCTAACCCTAACCCTATCCCGAACCCTAACCCTAACCCTAACCCTAACCCTAACCCGAACCCTTACCCTAACCCGAACCCTAACACTAAACCGAACGCTAACCCGAAACCGAACCCTAACCATAACACTAACCCTAAACCGAACCCGAAACTTAACCCTAACCCTAAACCTAACACTAACCCTAACCCTAACCCTAACCCTAACACGAACCCTAACACTATCCCGAACCCTAACACTAACCCGAACCCGAACCCTAACCCTAACCTTAACCGGAACCCTAACCCTAACCCGAACCCTAACCCTAACCCAAACCCTAACCCTAACCCGAACCCTAACCCGAACCCTAACCCGAACCCTAAACCTAAGCCGAACCCTAACCCTAACCCTAAACCTAACCCGAAACCTAACCCGAACCCTAACCCTAAAACCTAACCCTAACACGAACCCTAACCCTAACACTAACCCTAACACGAACCTTAACCCTAACCCTACCCCGAACCTTAACCCTAACCCTAACCCTAACCCTAAACCTAACCCTAACCCGAACCCTAACCCTAACCCTAACCCTAACCCGAAACCTAACCCTAACCCTAACCCTAACCCGAAACCTAACCTGAACCCTAAACCTAACCCTAATCCGAAGCCTAACCCTAGCCCTAACCCTAAACCTAAACCGAACACTAACCCTAACCCTAACACTAACCCGAACCCTGACCCTAACCCTAACCCTAACCCCAAACCCTAACCCGAAACTGAACCCTAACCCTAACCGTAACCCGAACCCAAACCCTAACACTAAACCGAACCCTAACCCGAACCCGAACCCTAACCGTAACACTAACCCTAAACCGAACCCGAAACTTAACCCTAACCCTAACCCTTACACTAACCCTAACCCTAACCCTAACCATAACCCGAACCCTAACACTAACCCGAACCCTAACACTAACCCGAACCCGAACCCTAACCCTAACCTTAACCGGAACCCTAACCCTAACCCGAACCCTAACCCTAACACAAACCCTAACCCTAACAAGAACCCTAACCCGAACCCTAAACCTAACCCGAACCCTAACCCTAACCCTAATCCTAACCCGAACCCTAACCCGAAACCTAACCCTATAACCTAACCCTAACACGAACCCTAACCCTAACACTAACCCTAACATGAACCTTAACCCTAACCCTACCCCGAACCTTACCCCTAAACCTAACCCTAACCCTAAACCTAACCGTAACCCGAACCATAACCCTAACCCTAACCCTAACCCGAAACCTAACCCTAACCCTAACCCTAACGCGAACCCTAACCTGAACCCTAACCCTAACCCTAACCCGAACCCTAACCCTAGCCCTAACCCTAACCCTAACCCGAACACTAACCCTAACCCTAACCCTAACCCGAACCCTGACCATAACCCTAACCCTAACCCTAACCCTAACCCTAACCCTAACCCTAACCAGAAGCTGAACCCTAACCCTAACCCTAACCGTAACCCGAACCCGAACCCTAACTCTAACCCGAACCCTAACCCTAACACTAACCCTAACCCTAACCCGAACCCTAACCCTAACCTGAACCCTAACCCTAACCCGAACCCTAACCCAAACTCTAACCCTAACCCGAAACCGAACCCTAAACCTAACCCGAACCTTAAACCTAACCCGAACCCTAACACTAACACTAACCCTAACCCGAACCAAAACCCTAACCCTAACCCTAACCCGAACCCTAACCCTAAACTTAACCGGAACCCTAACACTAACCCTACCCCGAACCCGAACTCTAACCCCTTACCCGAATCCTAACCCTAACCCGAACCCTAACCCGAACCCTAACCCTAACCCGAATCCGAACCCTAACCCTAACCCTAACCCGAACCCTAACCCTAACCCTAACCCGAAACTTAACCCTAACCCTACCCCGAACCTTAACCCTAACCCTAACCCTAAACCTAAACCTAACCCTAACCCGAACCCTAACCCTAACCCTAACCCTAACCCGAAACCTAACCCTAACCCTAACCCTAACACGAACCCTATCCTGAACCCTAACCCTAACCCTAACCCGAACCCTAACCCTAACCCTAACCCTAACCCGAACCCTAACCCTAACCCTAACCCTAACCCGAACCCTAACCCTAACCCTAACCCTAACACTAACCCGAACGGTAACCCTAACCCTAACCCCTAACCCTAACCCTAACCCTATCCCTAACCCAAACCCTAACCCGAACCCTAACCCTAACTCGAACGCGAAACCTAACCCGAAACCTACCCCTAACCCTAATCCGAACTCTAACCCTAACCCTAACCCTAACCCTAACCCTAACCCGAACCCTAACCCTAACCAGAACCCTAACCCTAACCCTAACCCGAACCCTAACACGAACCCTAACCCTAAACCGAACCCTAACTCGAACCCTAACCCTAACCCTAACCGGAACCCTAACCCTAACCTTAACCGGAACCCTAACCCTAACCCGAACCCGAACTCTAACCCCTTACCCGAATCCTAACCCTAACCCGAACCCTAAACCGAACCCTAACCCTAACCCTAACCCCGAACCCGAACCCTAACCTAACCCTAAACATAACCCGAACCCTAACCCGAACACTAACCCTAACCCTAACCCTAACCCCTAACCCGAACCCTAAGGCTAACCCGAAACCTAACCCTAACCCGAACCCGAACCCTAACCCTAACCCTAACCGGAACCCTAACCCTAACCCGAACTCTAACCCTAACCCAAACCCTAACCCTAACCCTAACCCGAACCCTGTCCCTAACCCTAACCCTAACACTAACACTAACCCGAAACCGAACCCTAACACTAACCCTAACCGTAACCCGAACCCGAATCCTAACCCTAACCCGAACCCTAACCCTAAACCTAACCCTAACCCTAACCCGTACCCGAACCCTAACCCGAACCCTACCCTAACCCTAATCCGAACCCAAACCCTAACCCTAACCCTAACCCTAACCCGAACCCTAACCCTAACCGCAACCCTAACCCTAACCCTAACCCTAACCCGAACCCAAACCCGTACCCTAACCCTAACCCTAACCCGAACCCTAACCCTAACCCTAACCCTAACCCGAACCCTAACCCTAACCTTAACCGGAACCCTAACACTAACCCTAACCCAAACCCGAACCATAACCCCTTACCCGAATCCTAACCCTAACCCGAACCCTAATCCGAACCCTAACACTAACCCTAACGCCGAACCCGAAACCTAAACTTAACCCTAACCCGAACCCCAACCCGAACCCTAACCCTAACCCGATCCCGAACCCTAACCCTCACCTGAACCCGAACCCTAACCCTAACCCTAACCCAAAACCTAACACTAACCCGAACCCTAACCCTAACCCTAACCCTAACCCGAACCCTAACACTAACCCTAACCCGACCCCTAACCCGAACCCTAACGCGAACCCTAACCCTAACCCTAACCCTAATCCTAACCCGAAACTTAACCCTAACCCTAACCCGAAACCTAACCCTAACCTTAACCCTAACCCTAACACTAAACCGAACCCTAACCCTAACCCTCACCCTGCCCCGAACCCTAAACCTAATCCTAACCCTAACCCGAACCCTAAACCGAACCCTAACCCTAACCCTAACCCGAACCCTAAACCTAACACTAAACCGAACCCTAAACCTAACCTGAACCCTAACCCTAACCCTAACCCTAACCCTAACCCGAAACCGAACCCTAACCCTAACCCTAACCGTAACCCGAACCCGAAACCTAAACCTAACCCGAACCCTAACCCTAACACTAACCCTAACCCTAACCCAAACCCTAACCCTAACGAGAACCCTAACCCTAACCCGAACCTTAACCCTAACCCTAACCCTAACCCTAAATCTAACCCTAACCCGAACCCTAAACCTAAACCTAACCCTAACCCTAACCCGAACCCTAACCCTAACCTAACCCAAACCCGAAACCTAACCTGAACACTAACCCTAACCCTAACCCGAACCTTAACCCTAAACCTAACCCTAACTCGAACCCTAACCCTAATCCTAACCCTAACCCTAACCCTAACCCGAACCCTAACCCTAACTCTAACCCGAAACCTAACCCTAACCCTAACCCTAACCCTAACCCTAACACAAACCCTAACCCTAACAAGAACCCTAACCCGAACCCTAAACCTAACCCGAACCCTAACCCTAACCCTAATCCTAACCCGAACCCTAACCCGAAACCTAACCCTATAACCTAACCCTAACACGAACCCTAACCCTAACACTAACCCTAACATGAACCTTAACCCTAACCCTACCCCGAACCTTACCCCTAAACCTAACCCTAACCCTAAACCTAACCGTAACCCGAACCATAACCCTAACCCTAACCCTAACCCGAAACCTAAC
Organism: Urocyon cinereoargenteus; assembly: GCA_032313775.1. Lineage (NCBI taxonomy): Eukaryota > Metazoa > Chordata > Mammalia > Carnivora > Canidae > Urocyon > Urocyon cinereoargenteus. The sequence continues at coordinate 711,565 of JAVLSZ010000132.1, read as the reverse complement.
CCTAACCCTAACCCTAACGCGAACCCTAACCTGAACCCTAACCCTAACCCTAACCCGAACCCTAACCCTAGCCCTAACCCTAACCCTAACCCGAACACTAACCCTAACCCTAACCCTAACCCGAACCCTGACCATAACCCTAACCCTAACCCTAACCCTAACCCTAACCCTAACCCTAACCAGAAGCTGAACCCTAACCCTAACCCTAACCGTAACCCGAACCCGAACCCTAACTCTAACCCGAACCCTAACCCTAACACTAACCCTAACCCTAACCCGAACCCTAACCCTAACCTGAACCCTAACCCTAACCCGAACCCTAACCCAAACTCTAACCCTAACCCGAAACCGAACCCTAAACCTAACCCGAACCTTAAACCTAACCCGAACCCTAACACTAACACTAACCCTAACCCGAACCAAAACCCTAACCCTAACCCTAACCCGAACCCTAACCCTAAACTTAACCGGAACCCTAACACTAACCCTACCCCGAACCCGAACTCTAACCCCTTACCCGAATCCTAACCCTAACCCGAACCCTAACCCGAACCCTAACCCTAACCCGAATCCGAACCCTAACCCTAACCCTAACCCGAACCCTAACCCTAACCCTAACCCGAAACTTAACCCTAACCCTACCCCGAACCTTAACCCTAACCCTAACCCTAAACCTAAACCTAACCCTAACCCGAACCCTAACCCTAACCCTAACCCTAACCCGAAACCTAACCCTAACCCTAACCCTAACACGAACCCTATCCTGAACCCTAACCCTAACCCTAACCCGAACCCTAACCCTAACCCTAACCCTAACCCGAACCCTAACCCTAACCCTAACCCTAACCCGAACCCTAACCCTAACCCTAACCCTAACACTAACCCGAACGGTAACCCTAACCCTAACCCCTAACCCTAACCCTAACCCTATCCCTAACCCAAACCCTAACCCGAACCCTAACCCTAACTCGAACGCGAAACCTAACCCGAAACCTACCCCTAACCCTAATCCGAACTCTAACCCTAACCCTAACCCTAACCCTAACCCTAACCCGAACCCTAACCCTAACCAGAACCCTAACCCTAACCCTAACCCGAACCCTAACACGAACCCTAACCCTAAACCGAACCCTAACTCGAACCCTAACCCTAACCCTAACCGGAACCCTAACCCTAACCTTAACCGGAACCCTAACCCTAACCCGAACCCGAACTCTAACCCCTTACCCGAATCCTAACCCTAACCCGAACCCTAAACCGAACCCTAACCCTAACCCTAACCCCGAACCCGAACCCTAACCTAACCCTAAACATAACCCGAACCCTAACCCGAACACTAACCCTAACCCTAACCCTAACCCCTAACCCGAACCCTAAGGCTAACCCGAAACCTAACCCTAACCCGAACCCGAACCCTAACCCTAACCCTAACCGGAACCCTAACCCTAACCCGAACTCTAACCCTAACCCAAACCCTAACCCTAACCCTAACCCGAACCCTGTCCCTAACCCTAACCCTAACACTAACACTAACCCGAAACCGAACCCTAACACTAACCCTAACCGTAACCCGAACCCGAATCCTAACCCTAACCCGAACCCTAACCCTAAACCTAACCCTAACCCTAACCCGTACCCGAACCCTAACCCGAACCCTACCCTAACCCTAATCCGAACCCAAACCCTAACCCTAACCCTAACCCTAACCCGAACCCTAACCCTAACCGCAACCCTAACCCTAACCCTAACCCTAACCCGAACCCAAACCCGTACCCTAACCCTAACCCTAACCCGAACCCTAACCCTAACCCTAACCCTAACCCGAACCCTAACCCTAACCTTAACCGGAACCCTAACACTAACCCTAACCCAAACCCGAACCATAACCCCTTACCCGAATCCTAACCCTAACCCGAACCCTAATCCGAACCCTAACACTAACCCTAACGCCGAACCCGAAACCTAAACTTAACCCTAACCCGAACCCCAACCCGAACCCTAACCCTAACCCGATCCCGAACCCTAACCCTCACCTGAACCCGAACCCTAACCCTAACCCTAACCCAAAACCTAACACTAACCCGAACCCTAACCCTAACCCTAACCCTAACCCGAACCCTAACACTAACCCTAACCCGACCCCTAACCCGAACCCTAACGCGAACCCTAACCCTAACCCTAACCCTAATCCTAACCCGAAACTTAACCCTAACCCTAACCCGAAACCTAACCCTAACCTTAACCCTAACCCTAACACTAAACCGAACCCTAACCCTAACCCTCACCCTGCCCCGAACCCTAAACCTAATCCTAACCCTAACCCGAACCCTAAACCGAACCCTAACCCTAACCCTAACCCGAACCCTAAACCTAACACTAAACCGAACCCTAAACCTAACCTGAACCCTAACCCTAACCCTAACCCTAACCCTAACCCGAAACCGAACCCTAACCCTAACCCTAACCGTAACCCGAACCCGAAACCTAAACCTAACCCGAACCCTAACCCTAACACTAACCCTAACCCTAACCCAAACCCTAACCCTAACGAGAACCCTAACCCTAACCCGAACCTTAACCCTAACCCTAACCCTAACCCTAAATCTAACCCTAACCCGAACCCTAAACCTAAACCTAACCCTAACCCTAACCCGAACCCTAACCCTAACCTAACCCAAACCCGAAACCTAACCTGAACACTAACCCTAACCCTAACCCGAACCTTAACCCTAAACCTAACCCTAACTCGAACCCTAACCCTAATCCTAACCCTAACCCTAACCCTAACCCGAACCCTAACCCTAACTCTAACCCGAAACCTAACCCTAACCCTAACCCTAACCCTAACCCTAACCCGAACGGTAACACTAACCCTAACCCCTAACCCTAACCCTAAACCTAACCCTAACACGAACCCTAACCCTAACCCTACCCCTAACCCTAACCCGAACCCGAACCCTAACCCGACCCTACCCCTAACCCTAATCCGAACCCTAACCCTAACCCTAACCCTAACCCGAAACCGAAACCTAACCCTAACCCGAACTCTAACACTAACACTAACGCTAACCGAACCCGAACCCTAACCCTAACCATAACCCTAACCCTAACCCGAAACCTAACCCTAACCTTAACCGGAAACCTAACACTAACCCCAACCCAAACCCGAACCATAACCCCTTACCCGAATCCTAACCCTAACCCGAACCCTAACCCGAACCCTAACCCTAACACTAACGCCGAACCCGAACCCTAACCCTAACCCTAACCCGAACCCTAACCCGAACCCTAACCCTAACCCGATCCCGAACCCTAACCCTAACCCGAACCCGAACCCTAACCTTAACCCTAACACAAACCCTAACACTAACCCGAACCCTAACCCTAACCCTAACCCTAACCTGAACCCTAACCCTAACCCTAACCCGACCCCTAACCCGAACCCTAACGCGAACCCTAACCCTAACCCTAACCCTAATCCTAACCCGAACCTTAACCCTAACCCTAACTTAACCCTAACCCTAACGCTAAACCGAACCCTAACCCTAACCCTCACACTGCCCCGAACCCTAACAATATTCCTAACCCTAACCCGAACCCTAAACATAACCCTAACCCTAACCCTAACCGGAACCCTAACCCTAACCCTAACCCTAAACCGAACCCTAAACCTAACCATAACCCTAACCCTAACCCTAACCCGAACACTAACCCTAACACTAACCCGAACCCTAACCCTAACCCGAACCCGAACCCTAACCCTAACACTAAACCGAACCCTAAACCTAACCTAAACCCTAACCCTAACCCTAACTTGAACCCGAACCCTAACCCGAAACCTACACCTAACACTAATCCGAATCCTAACCCTAACCTTAATCCTAACCCTAACCCGAACCCGAACCCCAACCCTAACCCTAACCCTAACCCTAACCCGATCCCTAACCCTAACCCGAACACTAACCCCTAACCCTAAACCGAACCCTAAACCTAACCCGAAACCTAACCCTAATACGAACACTAACCCGAACCCTAACCCTAACCTGAACCCGAACCCTAACCCTAACCCTAACCCGAACCCAACCCGAACCCTAACCCTAACCGTAACCCGAACACTAACCCTAACCCTAACCCTAACCCGAACCCTAAACCTAACCCTTACCCTAACACTAACCCGAAACCTAACCCTAACCCTAACCCTAACCCTAACCCTAACCCGAACCCTAACCCTAACCCTAAACCCTAACCCTAACCATAACCGTAACCCGAACCCTAACCCTAAACCTAACCCTAACCCTAAACAGAACCCTAACCCTAACCTTAAACGGAACCCTAACCCTAACCCTAACCCGAACCCGAACCCTAACCCCTTACCCGAATCCTAACCCTAACCCGAACCCTAACCATAACCCTAACCCCGAACCCGAACCCTAACCCTAAACCTAACCCTAACCCGAACCCTAACCCGAACCCTAACCCTAACCCGAACCCGAACCCTAACCTAACCCAAACCCGAAACCTAACCTGAACACTAACCCTAACCCTAACCCGAACCTTAACCCTAAACCTAACCCTAACTCGAACCCTAACCCTAATCCTAACCCTAACCCTAACCCTAACCCGAACCCTAACCCTAACTCTAACCCGAAACCTAACCCTAACCCTAACCCTAACCCTAAACAGAACCCTAACCCTAACCTTAAACGGAACCCTAACCCTAACCCTAACCCGAACCCGAACCCTAACCCCTTACCCGAATCCTAACCCTAACCCGAACCCTAACCATAACCCTAACCCCGAACCCGAACCCTAACCCTAAACCTAACCCTAACCCGAACCCTAACCCGAACCCTAACCCTAACCCGAACCCTAACCCTAACCTAACCCAAACCCGAAACCTAACCTGAACACTAACCCTAACCCTAACCCGAACCTTAACCCTAAACCTAACCCTAACTCGAACCCTAACCCTAATCCTAACCCTAACCCTAACCCTAACCCGAACCCTAACCCTAACTCTAACCCGAAACCTAACCCTAACCCTAACCCTAACCCTAACCCTAACCCGAACGGTAACACTAACCCTAACCCCTAACCCTAACCCTAAACCTAACCCTAACACGAACCCTAACCCTAACCCTACCCCTAACCCTAACCCGAACCCGAACCCTAACCCGACCCTACCCCTAACCCTAATCCGAACCCTAACCCTAACCCTAACCCTAACCCGAAACCGAAACCTAACCCTAACCCGAACTCTAACACTAACACTAACGCTAACCGAACCCGAACCCTAACCCTAACCATAACCCTAACCCTAACCCGAAACCTAACCCTAACCTTAACCGGAAACCTAACACTAACCCCAACCCAAACCCGAACCATAACCCCTTACCCGAATCCTAACCCTAACCCGAACCCTAACCCGAACCCTAACCCTAACACTAACGCCGAACCCGAACCCTAACCCTAACCCTAACCCGAACCCTAACCCGAACCCTAACCCTAACCCGATCCCGAACCCTAACCCTAACCCGAACCCGAACCCTAACCCTAACCCTAACACAAACCCTAACACTAACCCGAACCCTAACCCTAACCCTAACCCTAACCTGAACCCTAACCCTAACCCTAACCCGACCCCTAACCCGAACCCTAACGCGAACCCTAACCCTAACCCTAACCCTAATCCTAACCCGAACCTTAACCCTAACCCTAACTTAACCCTAACCCTAACGCTAAACCGAACCCTAACCCTAACCCTCACACTGCCCCGAACCCTAACAATATTCCTAACCCTAACCCGAACCCTAAACATAACCCTAACCCTAACCCTAACCGGAACCCTAACCCTAACCCTAACCCTAAACCGAACCCTAAACCTAACCATAACCCTAACCCTAACCCTAACCCGAACACTAACCCTAACACTAACCCGAACCCTAACCCTAACCCGAACCCGAACCCTAACCCTAACACTAAACCGAACCCTAAACCTAACCTAAACCCTAACCCTAACCCTAACTTGAACCCGAACCCTAACCCGAAACCTACACCTAACACTAATCCGAATCCTAACCCTAACCTTAATCCTAACCCTAACCCGAACCCGAACCCCAACCCTAACCCTAACCCTAACCCTAACCCGATCCCTAACCCTAACCCGAACACTAACCCCTAACCCTAAACCGAACCCTAAACCTAACCCGAAACCTAACCCTAATACGAACACTAACCCGAACCCTAACCCTAACCTGAACCCGAACCCTAACCCTAACCCTAACCCGAACCCAACCCGAACCCTAACCCTAACCGTAACCCGAACACTAACCCTAACCCTAACCCTAACCCGAACCCTAAACCTAACCCTTACCCTAACACTAACCCGAAACCTAACCCTAACCCTAACCCTAACCCTAACCCTAACCCGAACCCTAACCCTAACCCTAAACCCTAACCCTAACCATAACCGTAACCCGAACCCTAACCCTAAACCTAACCCTAACCCTAAACAGAACCCTAACCCTAACCTTAAACGGAACCCTAACCCTAACCCTAACCCGAACCCGAACCCTAACCCCTTACCCGAATCCTAACCCTAACCCGAACCCTAACCATAACCCTAACCCCGAACCCGAACCCTAACCCTAAACCTAACCCTAACCCGAACCCTAACCCGAACCCTAACCCTAACCCGAACCCGAACCCTAACCCTAACCCGAACCCGAACCCTAACCCTAACACTAACCGGAACCCTAACCCTAACTTGAACCCTAACCCTAAACCTAACCCTAAACCGAACCCTAACCCTAACCCTAACCCGACCACTAACCTGAACCCTAAACCTAACCCGAACACTAACCCTAACCCTAAACCTAACCCTAATACTAAACCAAACCCTAACCCTAACCCTAACCCTAACCCGAACCCTAACCCTAACCCTAACCCTAACCCTAACCCTAAACGGAACCCTCACCCTAACCCTAACCCTAACCCGAACCCTAACCTGAACCCTAACCCTAACCCTAACCCGAACCCTAACCCTAACCCTAACCCTAACCCTAACCCTAACCCTAACCCGATCCGGAACCCTAACCCGAACCCTACCCCTAACCCTAATCCGAACCCTATCCCTAACCCTAACCTTATCCCTAACCCGAACCCTAACACTAACCAGAACGCTAACCCTAACCCTAACCCTAACCCTCACCCTGCCCCGAACCCTAACCCTAATCCTAACCCTAACCCGAACCCTAACCCGAACCCTAACCCTAACCCTAACCCGAAACCTAAACCTAAACCTAACCCTAACCCGAACCCTAACCCTAACCTGAACCCGAACCCTAACCCTAACCCTAAGCCGAACCCAACCCGAACCCTAACCCTAACCGTAATCCGAACACTAACCCTAACCCTAACCGTAACCCGAACCCTAACCCTAACCCTAACCCTAACCCTAACCCGAACCCTAAACCTAACCCTAAACCGAAACCTAACCCTAACACTAACCCTAACCCGAACTGTAACCCTAACACTAACCCCTAACCCTAACCCTAACCCTAACCCTAACCCGAACCCTAACCCTAACCGTAACCCTAACCCTAACCCGTACCCGAACCCTAACCCGAACCCTACCCCTAACCCTAATCCGAACCCTAACCCTAACCTTAACCCTAACCCTAACCCGAACCCTAACCCTAACCGGAACCCTAACCCTAACCCTAACCCTAACCCGAACCCTAACCCGAACACTAACCCTAACCCTAACCTTAACCGGAACCCTAACACTAACCCTAACCCGAACCCTAACCCTAACCTTAACCGGAACCCTAACACTAACCCAAACCCGAACCCGAACCATAACCCCTTACCCGAATCCTAACCCTAACCCGAACCCTAACCCGAACCCTAACCCTAACCCTAACCCCGAACCCGAACCCTAACCCTAACCCTAACCCGAACCCTAACCCGAACCCTAACCCTAACCCGATCCCGAACCCTAAATCTAACCCGAACCCGAACCCTAACCCTAACCCTAACCCAAACCCTAACACTAACCGGAACCCTAACCCTAACCCTAACCCTAACCCGAACCCTAACCCTAACCCTAACCCGACCCCTAACCCGAAACCTAACGCGAACCCTAACCCTAACCCTAACCCTAATCCTAACCCGAACCTTAACCCTAACCGTAACCCTAACCCTAACACGAACCCTAACCCTAACCCTAACCCCTAACACTAAACCTAACCCTAACCCTAACCCTAACCCGAACCCGAACCCTAACCCTAACCCTCACCCTGCCCCGAACCCTAACCCTAATCCTAACCCTAACCCGAACCCTAACCCGAACCCTAACCCTAACCCTAACCCGAACCCTAACCCTAACCCTAACCCTAACCCGAACCCTAACCCTAACCATAACCCTAACCCTAACCGTAACCCGAACCCTAACCCTAACCCTAACCCGAAACCTAAACCTAACCCTAACCCAAACCCGAACCCTAACACTAACCCGAACCCTAACCCCTAAACCTAACCCTAACCCTAAACCTAACCCTAACCCGAACCCGAACCCTAACACTAACCCGAACCCTAACCCCTAACCCTAACCCTAACCCTAAACTTAACCCGAACCCTAACCCTAACCCTACCTCCTAACCCTAACACTAACCCTAAACCGAACCCTAACCCTTACCCGAACCCTAAACCTAACCCGAACACTAACCCGAATCCTAACCCTAACCTGAACCCGAACCCTAACCCTAACCCTAACCCGAACCCAACCCGAACCCTAACCCTAACCGTAACCCGAAAACTAACCCTAAACCTAACCCTAACCCGAACCATAACCCTAACCCTAACCTTAACACTAACCCGAACCCTAACCCTAACCCTAACCCGAACACTAACCCTAAGCTAACCCTAACCATAACCCTAACCCGAACCGTAACCCGAACCCTAACCCTACCCTAACCCTAACTCTAACCCGAACACGAACCCTAACCCGTACCCTACCGCTAACCCTAATCCGAACACTAACCCTAACCCTAACCCTAACCCTA
>JAVLSZ010000132.1:677500-697500 GCA_032313775.1 Urocyon cinereoargenteus | reverse complement strand
CTAACCCTAACCCGAACCCGAACCCTAACACTAACCCGAACCCGAACCCTAACCCGAACCCGATCCCTAACCCTAAAACTAACCCTAAACCGAACCCGAACCCTAACCCTAACACTAACCCTAACACTAACCCTAACCCTAAACCGAACCCTAACCCGAACCTGAACCCTAACACTAACCCTAACCCTAACCCGAACCCTAACCCTAACCCGAACCCTAACACTAACCCTAAACCTAACCCGAACCCTAACCCTAAACCTAAACCTAACCCGAACCCTAACCTGAACCCTAACCCTAACCCTAACCCGAACCCTAACCCTAACCCTAACCCTAACGCGAACCCTAACCCTAACCTTAACCCTCACCCTAACCCGAACCCTAACCCTAACCCTAACCCGAACCCTAACCCTAACCCTAACCCTAACCCTAACCCTAACCCGAACGGTAACCCTAACCCTAACCCCAAACCCTAATCCTAACCCTAACCCGAACCCGAACCCTAACCCTAACCCTAACCCTAATCCTAACTCGAACCCGAACCCTAACCCGAACCCTACCCCTAAACCTAATCCGAACCCTAACCTTAACCGTAACCCTAAACCTAACCCTAACCCGAACCCTAACCCTAAACAGAACCCTAACCCTAACCCTAACCCTAACCCGAACCCTAACCTAACCCTCACCCTAACCCGAACCCTAACCCTAACCCTAACCCTAACCCGAACCCTAACCCGAACCCTAACCCTATCCCTAACCCGAACCCTAACCCTAAACCTAACCCTAACCCGAAACCTAACCGTAACCGTAAGCCTAACCCTAACCCTAACCCTAACCCAAACCCTAACCCTAACCCTAACCCGAACCCTAACCTTAACCGTAACCCTAACCCTAACCCGAACCCTAACCCTAACCCTAACCCGAACCCTAAACCTAACCCTAACCCGAACCCTAACCCTAACCCGAACCCTAACCCTAACCCTAACCCTAAGCCTAACCCGAACCCTACCTGAACCCTAACCCTAACCCTAACCCTAACCCTAACTCTAACCCTAACCCGAACCCTAACCCTAACCCTAACGCTAACCGGAACCCTAACCCTAATCCTAACCCGAACCCGAACCCTAACCCCTTACCCGAATCCTAACCCTTACCCGAACCCTAACCATAACCCTAACCACGAACCCGAACCCTAACCCTAACCCTAACCCTAACCCGAACCCTAACCCTAACCCTAACCCTAAACCTAACCCTATCCCGAACCCTAAACCTAACCCAAACCCGAACCCCAACCCTTACCCTAACCCTAACCCTAACCCTAACCGGAACGGTAACCCTAACCCTAACCCCTAACCCTAACCCTAACCCTAACCCTACCCCGAACCCTAACCCTAACCCTAACCCTAACCCTAACCCTAAACCTAACCCGTACCCGAACCCTAACCCGAACCCTACCCCTAACCCTAATCCGAACCCTAACCCTAACCCTAACCCTCACCCTAACCCTAACCCGAACCCTAACCCTTACCGGAAGCCTAACCCTAACCCTAACCCTAACCCTAACCCGAAACCTAACCCGAACCCTAACCCGAAACCTAACCCGAACCCTAACCCTAACCCTAACCCGAACCCTAACCCTAACCCTAACCCTAACCCGAACCCTAACTCTAACCTTAACCGGAACCCTAACACTAACCCTAACCCGAACCCGAACCATAACCCCTTACACGAATACTAACCCTAACCCGAACCCTAACCCGAACCCTAACCCGAACCCTAACCCCGAAACCGAACCCTAACCCTAACCCTAACCAGAACCCTAACCCGAACCCTAACCCTAACATGATCCCGAAACCTAAACCTAACCCGAACCCGAACCCTAACCCTAACCCTAACCCAAACCCTAACACTAACCCGAACCCTAACCCTAAACCTAACCCTAACCCGAATTCTAACCCTAAGCCTAACCCGACCCCTAACCCGAACCCTAACGCGAACCCTAACCCTAACCCTAACCCTAATCCTAACCCGAACCTTAACCCTAACCGTAACCCGAAACCTAACCCTAACATTAACCCTAAACCTAACCCTAAACCGAACCCTAAACCTAACCCTCACTCTGCCCCGAAACTTAACCCTAATCCTAAGCCTAACACGAAACCTAACCCGAACCCTAACCCTAACCCTAACCCGAACCCGAACCCTAACCCTAACCCTAACCCTAAAACGAACCCTAACCCTAACCATAACCCTAACCCTAACCCTAACCCGAACACTAACCCTAACACTAACCTGAACCCTAACCCTAACCCGAACCCTAACCCTAACCGTAACCCTAATCCTAACACGAACCCTAACCCTAACCCTAACCCCTAACACTAACCCTAACCCTAACCCTAACCCTAACCCTAACCTGAACCCGAACCCTAACCCGAACCCTACACCTAACACTAATCCGAACCCTAACCCTAACCTTAATCCTAACCCTAACCCTAACCCGAACCCGAACCCTAACCCTAACCCTAACCCTAACCCTAACCCTAACCCGAACCCTAACCCTAACCCGAACACTAACACCTAACCCTAACCCTAACCCTAACCCTAACCCGAACCCTAACCCTAACCCTACCTCCTAACCCTAACACTAACCCTAAACCGAACCCAAACCCTAACCCGAACCCTAACCCTAACCCGAACACTAACCCGCACCCTAACCCTAACCTGAACCCGAACCCTAACCATAACCCTAACCCGAACCCAACCCGAACCCTAACTCTAACCGTAACCCGAACACTAACCCAAACCCTAACCCTAACCTTAAACCTAACCCGAACCCTAAACCTAACCCTAACCCGAACCATAACCCTAACCCTAACCCTAACCCGAACCCTAACCCTAACCCTATCCCGAACCATAACCTTAACCGTAACCCTATCCCTAACCCGAACCCTAACCCTAACCCGAACCCGAACCCTAAACCTAACACTAACCCGAACCATAACCCTAACCGAACACTAAACCTAACCCTAACCCGAAACCTAACCCTAACCCGAACCCTAAACCTAACCCTAAACCTAAGCCTAACCCGACCCCTAACCCTAACCCTAACCCGAAACTTAACCCTAACCCTACCCCGAACCTTAACCCTAACCCTAACCCTAAACCTAAACCTAACCCGAACCCAAACCCCAACCCTAATCCTAACCCTAACCGGAACCCTAACCCTAACCCTAACCCGAACCCTAACCTGAACCCTAACCCTAACCCTAACCCGAACCCTAACCCTAAACCTAACCCTAACCTTAACCCTAACCCAAAACCTAAACCTAAACCTAACCCTAACCCGAACCGGAACCCTAACCCGAACTCTACCCATAACCCTAATCCGAACCCTAACCCTAACACTAACCCTAACCCTAACCCTAACCCTAACCTGAACCCTAACACTAGCCAGATCGCTAACCCTAACCCTAACCCTAACCCGAACCCGAACCCTAACCCGAACCCTAACCCTAACCCTAACCCTAACCTTAACCCTAACCCGAACCCTAACCCTAACCCTAACCCGAACCCTAACCCTAACCCTAACCCTAACCCGAACCCTAACCCTAACCTTAACCCTAACCCGAACCCTAACCCTAACCCTAACCCGAACCCTAACCCTAACCCTAACCCTAACCCAAACCCTAACCCTAAACCGAACACGAACCCTCACCCTAACCCTAACCCTAACCCGAACCTTAACCCTAACCCTAACCCGAACCCTAACCCTAACCCTAACCCTAAACCGAACCATAACCCTAACCCTAACCCTAACCCCAACCCTAACCCTAACCCGAACCCTAACCCGAACCCTAAACCTAACCCTAACCCTAACCCGAACCCTAACCCTAACCGAAACCCTAACCCGAACCGTAACCCTAACCATAACCCTAAACCTAACCGTAACCCGAACACTACCCTAACCCTAACCCGAACCCTAACCCTAACCGTAACCCTAACCCTAACCCGAACCCTAACCCTAACCATAACACAAACCCTAACCCTAACCCGAACACGAACCCTAACCCGAACCCGATCCCTAACCCTAAAACTAACCCTAAACCGAACCCGAACCCTAACCCTAACACTAACCCTAACACTAACCCTAACCCTAACCCGAACCCGATCCCTAACCCTAAAACTAACCCTAAACCGAACCCGAACCCTAACCCTAACACTAACCCTAACACTAACCCTAACCCTAACCCGAACCCTAACCCGAACCTGAACCCTAACACTAACCCTAACCCTAACCCGAACCCTAACCCTAACCCGAACCCTAACACTAACCCGAACCCTAACCCTAACCCGAACCCGAACCCTAACCCTAACCCTAACGGGAATCCTAACCCTAACCCGAACCCTAACCCTAACCCAAAACCTAACCCGAACCCTAACCCTAACCCGAACTCTAACCCTAACCCTAACCCGAACCCGAAACCTAACCCGAACCCTAACCCTAAACCTAACCCTAACCCGAACCCTAACCCTAACCCTAACCCTAACCCTAACCCGAACCTTAACCCTAACCCTACCCCGAAACTTAACCCTAACCCTAACCCTAACCCTAAAACTAACCCTAATCCGAACCCTAAACCTAACCCTTACCGTAACCCGAAACCTAACCCTAACCCTAACCCTAACCCGAACCCTAACCTGAACCCTAAACCTAAACCTAACCCGAACCCTAACCCTAACCCTAACACTAACCCGAACCCTAACCTTAACCCTAACCCTAACCCTAACCCTAACCCGAACACTAACCCTAACCCTAGCCCTAACCCGAACCCTGACCCTAACCCTAACCCTAACCCTAACCCTAACCCGAAACTGAACCCTAACCATAACCCTAACCGTAACCCGAACCCGAACCCTAACCCTAACCGGAACCCTAACCCGAACCCTAACCATAACCCGAACCCTAACCCGAACCCGAACCCTAACCCTAACACTAACCCTAATCCGAACACGAACCCTAACCCTAACCCTAACCTGAACCCTAACCCTAACCTTAACCGGAACCCTAACCCTAACCCTACCCCGAACACGAACCCTAACCCATTACCCGAATCCTAACCCTAACCCGAACCCTAACCCGAACCCTAACCCTAACCCGAACCCGAACCCTAACCCTAACCCTAACCCTAACCCTAACCCGAACCCTGACCTAACCGTAACCCTAAACCGAACCCTAACGCTAACCCTAACCCGACACCTAACCCGAACCCTAACGCGAACCCTAACCCTAACCCTAACCCTAACCCGAACCCGAACCTTAACCCTAACCCTACCCAAAACCTTAAACCTAACCCTAACCCTAAACCTAAACCTAACCCTAACCCGAACCCTAACCCTAACCCTAAACCTAACCCGAACCCTAACCCTAAACCTAAACCTAACCCGAACCCTAACCTGAACCCTAACCCTAACCCTAACCCAAACCCTAACCCTAACCCTAACCCTAACGCGAACCCTAACCCTAACCTTAACCCTCACCCTAACCCGAACCCTAACCCTAACCCTAACCCGAACCCTAACCCTAACCCTAACCCTAACCCTAACCCTAACCCTAACCCGAACGGTAACCCTAACCCTAACCCCAAACCCTAACCCTAACCCTAACCCTAATCCTAACTCGAACCCGAACGCTAACCCGAACCCTACCCCTAACCCTAATCCGAACCCTAACCTTAACCGTAACCCTAAACCTAACCCTAACCCGAACCCTAACCCTAAACAGAACCCTAACCCTAACCCTAACCCTAACCCGAACCCTAACCTAACCCGAACCCTAACCCGAACCCTAACCCTAACCCTAACCCTAAACCGAACCCTAACCCGAACCCTAACCCTATCCCTAACCCGAACCCTAACCCTAAACCTAACCCTAACCCGAAACCTAACCGTAACCATAAGCCTAACCCTAACCCTAACCCTAACCCAAACCCTAACCCTAACCCTAACCCGAACCCTAACCTTAACCGTAACCCTAACCCTAACCCGAACCCTAACCCTAACCCTAACCCGAACCCTAAACCTAACCCTAACCCGAACCCTAACCCTAACCCGAACCCTAACCCTAACCCTAACCCTAAGCCTAACACGAACCCTACCTGAACCCTAACCCTAACCCTAACCCTAACCCTAATTCTAACCCTAACCCGAACCCTAACCCTAACCCTAACGCTAACCGGAACCCTAACCCTAATCCTAACCCGAACCCGAACCCTAACCCCTTACCCGAATCCTAACCCTTACCCGAACCCTAACCATAACCCTAACCACGAACCCGAACCCTAACCCTAACCCTAACCCTAACCCGAACCCTAACTCTAACCCTAACCCTAAACCTAACCCTATCCCGAACCCTAAACCTAACCCAAACCCGAACCCCAACCCTTACCCTAACCCTAACCCTAACCCTAACCGGAACGGTAACCCTAACCCTAACCCCTAACCCTAACCCAACCCTAAACCTAACCCGTACCCGAACCCTATCCCGAACCCTACCCCTAACCCTAATCCGAACCCTAACCCTAACCCTAACCCTCACCCTAACCCTAACCCGAACCCTAACCCTTACCGGAACCCTAACCCTAACCCTAACCCTAACCCTAACCCGAAACCTAACCCGAACACTAACCCGAAACCTAACCCGAACCCTAACCCTAACCCTAACCCGAACCCTAACCCTAACCCTAACCCTAACCCGAACCCTAACCCTAACCTTAACCGGAACCCTAACACTAACCCTAACCCGAACCCGAACCATAACCCCTTACACGAATCCTAACCCTAACCCGAACCCTAACCCGAACCCTAACCCGAACCCTAACCCCGAAACCGAACCCTAACCCTAACCCTAACCAGAACCCTAACCCGAACCCTAACCCTAACATGATCCCGAAACCTAAACCTAACCCGAACCCGAACCCTAACCCTAACCCTAACCCAAACCCTAACACTAACCCGAACCCTAACCCTAAACCTAACCCTAACCCGAATTCTAACCCTAAGCCTAACCCGACCCCTAACACGAACCCTAACGCGAACCCTAACCCTAACCCTAACCCTAATCCTAACCCGAACCTTAACGCTAACCGTAACCCGAAACCTAACCCTAACATTAACCCTAAACCTAACCCTAAACCGAACCCTAAACCTAACCCTCACTCTGCCCCGAAACTTAACCCTAATCCTAACCCTAACACGAAACCTAACCCGAATCCTAACCCTAACCCTAACCCGAACCCGATCCCTAACCCTAACCCTAACCCTAACCCGAACCCTAACCCTAACCATAACCCTAACCGTAACCCTAACCCGAACACTAACCCTAACACTAACCTGAACCCTAACCCTAACCCGAACCCTAACCCTAACCGTAACCCTAATCCTAACACGAACCCTAACCCTAACCCTAACCCCTAACACTAACCCTAACCCTAACCCTAACCCTAACCCTAACCTGAACCCGAACCCTAACCCGAACCCTACACCTAACACTAATCCGAACCCTAACCCTAACCTTAATCCTAACCCTAACCCTAACCCGAACCCGAACCCTAACCCTAACCCTAACCCTAACCCTAACCCGAACCCTAACCCTAACCCGAACACTAACCCCTAACCCTAACCCTAACCCTAACCCTAACCCGAACCCTAACCCTAACCCTACCTCCTAACCCTAACACTAACCCTAAACCGAACCCAAACCCTAACCCGAACCCTAACCCTAACCCGAACACTAACCCGCACCCTAACCCTAACCTGAACCCGAACCCTAACCATAACCCTAACCCGAACCCAACCCGAACCCTAACTCTAACCGTAACCCGAACACTAACCCGAACCCTAAACCTAACCCGAACCCTAACACTAACCCGAACCCTAACCCGAACCCGAACCCTAACCATAACACTAACCCTAAACCGAACCCGAACCCTAACCCTAACCCTAACCATAACACTAACCCTAACCCTAACCCGAACCCTAACCCGAACCCGAACCCTAACCCTAACCAGAACCCTAACCCTAACCCTAACCCGAACCCTAACACGAACCCTAACCCTAAACCGAACCCTAACCCTAACCCTAACCCGAACCCTAACCCTAACCTTAACCGGAACCCTAACCCTAACCCTAACGCGAACCCGAAATCTAACCCCTTACCCGAATCCTAACCCTAACCCGAACCCTAACCCGAACCCTAACCCTAACCCTAACCCCGAACCCGAACCCTACCCTAACCCTAACCTTAACCCGAACCCTAACCCAAACACTAACCCTAACACGAACCCGAACCCTAACCCTAACCCGAACCCGAACCCTAACCCTAACCCTAACCCGAACCCTAACCCTAACCCGAACCCTAACCCTAAACCTAACCCTAGCCCGAAACCTAACGCTAACCCTAACCCTAACCGTAACCCTAAGCCTAACCCGAACCCTAACCCGAACCCTAACCCTAACCCTAACCTGAACCCTAACCCTAACGCTAACCCTAACCCGAACCCGAACCCTAACCCTATCCCTAACCGAAAACCTAACCCTAACCCTAACCCTAACACGAACCCGAACCCTAACCCCTTACCCGAATCCTATCCCTAACCCGAACCCTAACCCGAACCCTAACCCTAACCATAACCCAAACCCGAACCCAAACCCTAACCCTAACCCTAACCCGAACCCTAACCCGAACTCGAACCCTAACCCTAACCCGAACCCTAACCCGAACCCTAACCCTAACCCTAACCCGAACCCTAACCCTAACCCTAACCCGACACCTATCCCGAACCCTAACGCGAACCCTAACCCTAACCCTAACCCTAACCCTAACACTAACCCTAACCCTAACCCGAAACCTAACCCTAACCCGAACCCTAACCCTAACCCAAACCCTAACCCTAACCCGAAACCTAACACTAACCCGAATCCTAACCTTAACCTGAACCCGAACCCTAACACTAACCCTACCCGGAACCCTAACCCTAACCCAAACCCTAACCCTAACCCAAACCCTAAACCTAACCCGAACCCTAACCCGAACCCTAACCCGAACCCTAACCCTAACCCGAACCCTAACCCTAACCCTAACCCTCACCCTAACCCTAACCCGAACCCTAACCCTTACCGGAACCCTAACCCTAACCCTAACCCTAACCCTAACCCGAAACCTAACCCGAACACTAACCCGAAACCTAACCCGAACCCTAACCCTAACCCTAACCCGAACCCTAACCCTAACCCTAACCCTAACCCGAACCCTAACCCTAACCTTAACCGGAACCCTAACACTAACCCTAACCCGAACCCGAACCATAACCCCTTACACGAATCCTAACCCTAACCCGAACCCTAACCCGAACCCTAACCCGAACCCTAACCCCGAAACCGAACCCTAACCCTAACCCTAACCAGAACCCTAACCCGAACCCTAACCCTAACATGATCCCGAAACCTAAACCTAACCCGAACCCGAACCCTAACCCTAACCCTAACCCAAACCCTAACACTAACCCGAACCCTAACCCTAAACCTAACCCTAACCCGAATTCTAACCCTAAGCCTAACCCGACCCCTAACACGAACCCTAACGCGAACCCTAACCCTAACCCTAACCCTAATCCTAACCCGAACCTTAACGCTAACCGTAACCCGAAACCTAACCCTAACATTAACCCTAAACCTAACCCTAAACCGAACCCTAAACCTAACCCTCACTCTGCCCCGAAACTTAACCCTAATCCTAACCCTAACACGAAACCTAACCCGAATCCTAACCCTAACCCTAACCCGAACCCGATCCCTAACCCTAACCCTAACCCTAACCCGAACCCTAACCCTAACCATAACCCTAACCGTAACCCTAACCCGAACACTAACCCTAACACTAACCTGAACCCTAACCCTAACCCGAACCCTAACCCTAACCGTAACCCTAATCCTAACACGAACCCTAACCCTAACCCTAACCCCTAACACTAACCCTAACCCTAACCCTAACCCTAACCCTAACCTGAACCCGAACCCTAACCCGAACCCTACACCTAACACTAATCCGAACCCTAACCCTAACCTTAATCCTAACCCTAACCCTAACCCGAACCCGAACCCTAACCCTAACCCTAACCCTAACCCTAACCCTAACCCGAACCCTAACCCTAACCCGAACACTAACCCCTAACCCTAACCCTAACCCTAACCCTAACCCGAACCCTAACCCTAACCCTACCTCCTAACCCTAACACTAACCCTAAACCGAACCCAAACCCTAACCCGAACCCTAACCCTAACCCGAACACTAACCCGCACCCTAACCCTAACCTGAACCCGAACCCTAACCATAACCCTAACCCGAACCCAACCCGAACCCTAACTCTAACCGTAACCCGAACACTAACCCGAACCCTAAACCTAACCCGAACCCTAACACTAACCCGAACCCTAACCCGAACCCGAACCCTAACCATAACACTAACCCTAAACCGAACCCGAACCCTAACCCTAACCCTAACCATAACACTAACCCTAACCCTAACCCGAACCCTAACCCGAACCCGAACCCTAACCCTAACCAGAACCCTAACCCTAACCCTAACCCGAACCCTAACACGAACCCTAACCCTAAACCGAACCCTAACCCTAACCCTAACCCGAACCCTAACCCTAACCTTAACCGGAACCCTAACCCTAACCCTAACGCGAACCCGAAATCTAACCCCTTACCCGAATCCTAACCCTAACCCGAACCCTAACCCGAACCCTAACCCTAACCCTAACCCCGAACCCGAACCCTACCCTAACCCTAACCTTAACCCGAACCCTAACCCAAACACTAACCCTAACACGAACCCGAACCCTAACCCTAACCCGAACCCGAACCCTAACCCTAACCCTAACCCGAACCCTAACCCTAACCCGAACCCTAACCCTAAACCTAACCCTAGCCCGAAACCTAACGCTAACCCTAACCCTAACCGTAACCCTAAGCCTAACCCGAACCCTAACCCGAACCCTAACCCTAACCCTAACCTGAACCCTAACCCTAACGCTAACCCTAACCCGAACCCGAACCCTAACCCTATCCCTAACCGAAAACCTAACCCTAACCCTAACCCTAACACGAACCCGAACCCTAACCCCTTACCCGAATCCTATCCCTAACCCGAACCCTAACCCGAACCCTAACCCTAACCATAACCCAAACCCGAACCCAAACCCTAACCCTAACCCTAACCCGAACCCTAACCCGAACTCGAACCCTAACCCTAACCCGAACCCTAACCCGAACCCTAACCCTAACCCTAACCCGAACCCTAACCCTAACCCTAACCCGACACCTATCCCGAAACCTAACGCGAACCCTAACCCTAACCCTAACCCTAACCCTAACACTAACCCTAACCCTAACCCGAAACCTAACCCTAACCCGAACCCTAACCCTAACCCAAACCCTAACCCTAACCCGAAACCTAACACTAACCCGAATCCTAACCTTAACCTGAACCCGAACCCTAACACTAACCCTACCCGGAACCCTAACCCTAACCCAAACCCTAACCCTAACCCAAACCCTAAACCTAACCCGAACCCTAACCCGAACCCTAACCCGAACCCTAACCCTAACCCGAACCCTAACCCTAACCCTAACCCGAACACGAACCCTAAACCTAACCCTAACCCTAACCCTAACCCGAACCATAACCCGAACCCTAACCCTAACCCGAAACCTAACCCGAACCCTACCCCTAACTCTAATCCGAACCCTAACCCTAACCCTAACCCTAACCCTAACCCGAACCTTAACCCTAACCCGAACCCTAACCCTAACCCTAACCCTAACCCTAACCCTAACCCGAAACCTAACCCGAACCCTAACCCTAACCCTAACCCAAACCCTAACCCGAACCCTACCCCTAACCCTAACCCTAACCCAAATCCTAACCCGAACCCTAAACCTAACCCTAACCCGAACGCGAACACTAACCCTAACCCTAACCCTAACCCGAACCCAAACCCGAACCCTAACCCGAACCCTAACCCGAACCCTAACCCGAACCCTAACCCTAACCCTATTCCGAAACCTAACCCGAACCCTAACCCTAACCCGAACCCGAACACTAACCCTAAACTTAACCCTAAACCGAACACTAGCCCTAACCCTAACCCTAACCCCAACGCTTACCCGAACCCTAACCCGAACCCTAACCCGAACCATAACCCTAAACCGAACCCTAACCCGAACCCTAACCCTAACCCTAACCCGAACACTAACCCTAACCCGAACCCGAACCCTAAACCGAACCCTAACCCTAACCCTAACCCGAACACTAACCCTAACCATAACCCTAACCCGAACCCTAACCCTAACCCCTAACCCTAACCCTAACCCTAACCCGAACCCTAACCCTAACCCTAACCCTTAACCCTAACCCTAACCCTAACCCGAACCCTCACCCTAACCCTAACCCTAACCCTAAACCGAACACGAAACCTAACCCGAACCTTACCCCTAACCCTAATCCGAACCCTAACCCAAACCCTAAACCTCACCCGAACCCGAAACCTAAAACTAACCCTATCCCGAACCCGAACCCTAACCCTAACCCGAACCCTAACCCTAACCCGAACCCTAACCCTAACCCGAAACCTAACCCTAACCCTAACCCGAACCCGAACCCGAACCCTAACCCTAATCCTAACCCGAAGTCTAACCCTAACCCGAACCCTAACCCTAACCCGAACCCTAATCCTAACCCTAACCCGAACCCTAAATCTAACCCGAACCCTAACCCTAACCTGAAACCGAACCCGAACCCTGACCCTAACCCGAAACCTAACCATAACCCTAACCCGAACCCTAACCCCAACCCGAACCCTAACCCGAACCCGAACCCTAAACCTAACCCTAACCCGAACCCTAACCCGAACACTAAACCTAACCCTACCCGAACCCTAACGCTAACCCTAACCCGAACCCTAACCCTAAACCTAACCCGAACCCTAACCCCAACCCGAACCCTGACCCGAACCCTAACCCTAACCCTAACCCTAACCCGAACCCTAACCCGAACACTAAACCTAACCCTAACCCGAACCCTAACCCGAACCCTAACCCGAACACTAACCCGAAACCGAACCCTAACCCTACCCCTAACCTTAACCCGAACCCTAACCCTAAACCGAACCCTAACACTAACCCTAACCTTAACCCTAACCCGAACCCTAACCCTAACCCTAACCCTAACCCGAACCCTAACCCGAACACTAAACCTAACCCTAACCCGAACCCTAACGCTAACCCTAACCCTAACCCTAAATCGAACCCTACCCCTAACCTTAACCGGAACCCTAACCCTAACCCTAACCCGAATCCGAACCCTAACCCCTTACCCGAATCCTAACCCTAACCCGAACCCTAACCCGAACCCTAACCAAAACCCTAACCCCGAACCCTAACCCTAACCCTAACCCTAACCCGAACCCTAACCCGAACCCTAAACCTAACCCGAACCCGAACCCTAACCCTTAGCCGTACCCGAAACCTAACCCTAACACTAAACCGAACCCTAAACCTAACCTGACCCCTAACCCTAACCCTAACCCGAACCCTAACTCTAACCCTTACCCGACCGCTAACCCGAACCCTAACGCGAACCCTAACCCTAACCCTAACCCTAACCCGAACCTTAACCCTAACCCTAACCCGAAACCTGACCCTGACCCTACCCTAACCCTAACCCTAAACCGAACCCTAACCCTAACCCTAACCCTAACCCGAACCCTAACCCTAACCCTAACCCTAACCCGAACCCTAACCCGAACCCTAACCCTAACCCTAACCCGAAACCTAACCCTAACCCTAACCCGAACCCGAACCCTAACCCTAACCATAACACTAACCCTAACCCTAACCCGAACCCTAACCATAACCCTAAACCGAAACCTAACCCTAACCGTAACCCTAACCCTAACCCGAACCCAAACCCTAACCCTAATCCCTAACCCTAACCCTAACCCTAACCCGAACCCTAACCCTAACCATAAACCTAACACGAACCCGAACCCTAACCCGAACCCTACCCCTAACCCTAATCCGAACCCTAACCCTAACCTTAACCCTAACCCTAAACCTATACCGAAACCGAACCCTAACCCTAACCCTAACCCTAACCCGAAACCTGACCCTAACCCTAACCCTAACCCTAACCCTAACCCTAACCCTAACCCTAACGCTAACGCTAACCCTAACCCCTAAC
Organism: Urocyon cinereoargenteus; assembly: GCA_032313775.1. NCBI lineage: Eukaryota > Metazoa > Chordata > Mammalia > Carnivora > Canidae > Urocyon > Urocyon cinereoargenteus. The sequence goes on along the minus strand of JAVLSZ010000132.1, from coordinate 683,200 downwards.
CCTAACCCTAAACCTGACCCTAACCCAAACCCTAACACTAACACTACCTCCTAAACCTAACCCTAACCCTAACCCGAACCCTAACCCTAACCCGAACCCTAACCCTAACCCTAACCCTAACCCGAACCCTGACCCTAACCCGAACCCGAACCCTACTCCTAACCAGAACCCTAACCCTAACCCGAACCCTAACCCTAACACTAACCCTAACCCGAACCCGAACCCTAACCCTAACCCGAACCCGAACCCTAACCCGAACCCAGCACTAACCCTAACACTAACCCTAAACCGAACCCGAACCCTAATCCTAACCCTAACCCTAACACTAACCCTAACCCTAACCCGAAACCTAACCCGAACCCGAACCCTAACCCTAATCCTAACTCTAACCATAACCCGAACCCTAACCCTAACCCGAACCCTAACACTAACCCGAACCCTAACCCTAACCCGAACCTGAACGCTAACCCTAACCCTAACCGGAACGCTAACCCTAACCGGAACCCTAACCCTAACCCAAACCCTAACCCGAACCCGAACACTAACCCGAACCCTAACCCTAACCCGAAACCTACCCTAACCCTAACCCGAACCCGAACACTAACCCCTTACCCGAATCCTAACCCTAACCCGAACCCGAACCCTAACCCTAACCCTAACCCGAACCCTAACCCTAACCCGAACCCTGACCTAACCCTAACCCTAACCCGAACCCTAACCCTAACCCTAACCCGACACCTAAACCGAACCCTAATGCGAAACCTAACCCTAAACCTAACCCTAACTCTAACCCTAACCCGAACCTTAACCCTAAACCTACTTTGAAAATTAACCCTAACCCTAACCCTAAACCTAAACCTAACCCGAACCCTAACCCTAACCCTAACCCGAACCCGAACCCTAACCCTAACCCTAACCCTAACAAGAACCCTAATCTGAACCCTAAACCTAACCCTAAACCGAACCCTAACCCTAACCCTAACCCTAACCCGAAACCTAAACCTAACTCTAAACTGAACCCTAACCCGAACCCTAACCCTAAACCTAACCCTAACCCTAACCCTAACCCTAACACTATCCCGAACCCTAACCCTAACCCGAACCCGAACCCTAACCCTAACCGTAAACCTAACCCTAACCCGAACCCTAACCCTAACCCTAACCCGAACCCGAACCCTAACCAAACCCTGACCTAACCCTAACCCTAACCCGAACCCTAACCCTAACCCTAACCCGACACCTAACCCGAACCCTAATGCGAAACCTAACCCTAAACCTAACCCTAACTCTAACCCTAACCCGAACCTTAACCCTAACCCTACTTTGAACCTTAACCCTAACCCTAACCCTAACCCTAAACCTAACCCGAACCCTAACCCGAACCCTAACCCAAACCCTAACCTTAAACCTAACCCTAACCCGAACCCTAACCGTAACCATAACCCTAACCCTAACTCTAACCCGAACCCTAACCCTAACCCGAACCCTAACCCTAACCGTAAACCTAACCCTAACCCGAACCCTAACCCTAACCCTAACCCGAACCCTAACCCTAACGCGAACCCTAACCCTAACCCTAACCCTAAGCCTAACACGAACTCTAACCCGAACCCTAACCCTAACCCTAACCTGAACCCTAACCCTAACCCTAACACTAACCCTAACCCGAACCCTAAACCTAACCATAACACTAACCCTAACCCTAACCCGAACCCTAACCATAACCCTAAACCGAACCCTAACCCTAACCGTAACCCTAACCTTAACCCGAACCCAAACACTAACCCTAACCACTAACCCTAACCCTAACCCTAACCCGAACCCTAACCCTAACCCTAACCCTAACCCGAACCCGAACCCAAACCCGAACCCTACCCCTAACCCTAATCCGAACCCTAACCCTAACCTTAACCCTAACCCTAAACCTATATCGAAACCGAACCCTAACCCTAACCCTAACGCTAACCCTAACCCTAACACTATCCCGAACCCTAACCCCTAACCCTAACCCTAAACCTAACCCTAACCCGACCCTAACACTAACACTAGCTCCTAAACCTAACCCTAACCCTAACCCGAACCCTAACCCTAACCCGAACCCTAACCCTAACACTAACACTAACCCGAACCCTGACCCTAACCCGAACCCGAACCCTACTCCTAACCCGAACCCTAACCCTAACCCGAACCCTAACCCTAACACTAACCCTAACCCGAACCCGAACCCTAACCCTAACGCTAACCCTAACCCTAACCCTAAAACCTAACCCTAACCCTAACCCGAAACCTAACCCGAACGCTAACCCTAAACCTAACCGGAACCCTAACCCTAAACGGAACCCTAACCCTAACCCAAACCCTAACCCTAACCCGAACACTAACCCGAACCCTAACCCTAACCCGAACCCTACCCTAACCCTAACCCGAACCCGAACCCTAACCCCTTACCCGAATCCTAACCCTAACCCGAACCCGAACCCTAACCCTAACCCTAACCCGAACCCTAACCCTAACCCGAACCCTGACCTAACCCTAACCCTAACCCGAACCCTAAACCTAACCCTAACCCGACACCTAACCCGAACCCTAACGCGAACCCTAACCCTAACCCTAACCCTAACCCTAAACCGAACCTTAAACCTAAACCTACCCCGAACCTTAACCCTAACCCTAACCCTAACCCTAAACCTAACCCGAACCCTAACCCTAACCCTAACCCGAACCCGGACCCTAACCCTAACCCTAACCCTAACAAGAACCCTAATCTGAACCCTAACCCTAACCCTAACCCGAACCCTAACCCTAACCCTAACCCGAACCCTAAATCTAACCCTAACCCGAACCCTAACCCGAACCTAACCCTAAACCTAACCCTAACCCTAACCCTAACCCGAAACCTAACCCGAACCCTAACCCGAACCCTAACCCTAAAACTAACCCTAACCCTAACCCTAACCCGAACCGTAACCCGAACCCTAAACCTAACCCTAACCGGAACCCTAACCCTAACCCTAACACGAACCCGAACCCTAACCCCTCACCCGAATCCTAACCCTAACCCGAACCCGAACCTTAACCCTAACCCTAACCCGAACCCTAACCCTAACCCGAACCCGAACCCTAAACCTAACCCTAACCCGACACCAATCCCGAACCCTAACGCGAACCCTAACCCTAAGCCTAACCCTAACCCTAACCCTAACCCTAGCTCTAACCCGAACCCTAAACCGAACGCTAACCCGAACACGAACCCTAACCCTAACCCTAACCCTAACCCGAACCCTAACCCTAACCCGAACCCTAACACTAACCCGAACCCTAACCCTAACCCGAACCCGAACCCTAACACTAACCCTTACCGGAACCCTAACCCTAACCCGAACCCTAACCCTAACCCAAACCCTAACCCTAACCCGAACCCTAAACCTAACCCTAACCCGAACTCTAACCCTAACCCGAACACTAACCCTAACCCTAACCCGAACCTGAAACCTAAGCCTAACCCTAACCCGAACCCGAACCCTAACCCTAAACCGAACCCTAACACTAACCCGAAACCTAACCCTAACCCGAACCCGAACCCTAACACTAACCCTAACCAGAACCCTAACCCTAACCCTAACCCGAACCCGAACCCTAAGAACCTTACCCGAATCCTAACCCTAACCCGAACCCTAACCCGAACCCTAACCCTAACCCTAACCCCGAACCCGAACCCTAACCCTAACCCTAACCCTAAGCCTAACCCGAACCCTAACCCGAACCCGAACACTAACCCTAACCCGAAACCGAACCCTAACCCTAACCCTAACCCTCACCCGAACCCGAACCGTAACCCTAACCAGAACCCTAACCCGAAACCTACCCCTACCCTAATCCGAACCCTAACCCTAACCCTAACCCTAACCCTAACCCGAACCTTAACCCTAACCCGAACCCTAACCCTAACCTTAACCCTAACCCTAACCCGAACCCTAACCCGAACACTAACCCTAACCCTAACCCGAACCCTAACACTAAACCTAACCCTAACCCTAAACGAACCCTAACCCTAACCTTAACCGGAACCCTAACCCTAACCCTAACCCGAACCCGAACCCTAACCCCTTACCCGAATCCTAACCCTAACCCGAACCCTAACCCTAACCCGAAACCTAACCCAAACACTAACCCGAACCCTACCCTAAACCGAACCCTAACCCTAACCCGAAACCTAACCCAAGCACTAACCCGAACCATAACCCAAAACCTAACCCTAACCCGAAACCTAACCCTAACCATAACCCTAAACCTAACCCTAACCCGAACCATAACCATAACCCTAACCCGAACCCTAACCCTAACCGTAACCCTAAACCTAACCCGAACCCTAACCCTAACCCTAACCCCTAACCCTAAACCTAACCCTAACCCGAACCCTAACCCTAACCCTAACCCTAGCCCGAAACCCAACCTAACCCGAACCCTCCCCCTAACCCTAATCCGAACACTAACCCTAACCTTATCCCTAACCCTAACCCTAACCCGAACCCGAACCCTAACCCTAACCATAACCCTAACCCTAACCCGAACCCGAACACTAACCCCTAACCCTAACCCTAACCCTAACCCTAACCCGAACCCTAACCCTAACCCTACCTCCTAAAACTAACCCTAACCCTAACCCGAACCCTAAACCTAACCCGAACCCGAACACTAACCGGAAACCTAAACCGAACCCTAACCCTAATCCGAAACCGAACCCTACCCCTATCCCGAACCCTAACCCTAACCCGAACACTAACCCTAACACTAACCCTAAACCGAACCCGAAGCCTAACCCTAACCCTAACCCTAACACCAAACCCGAACCCTAATCCTAACCCTAACCCTAAGCCTAACCCGAACCCTAACCCGAACCCGAACACTAACCCTAACCAGAAACCAAACCCTAACCCTAACCATAACCCTCACCCGAACCCGAACCGTAACCCTAACCCGAACCCTAACCCTAACCCTAACCCTAACCCGAAACTTAACCCTAACCCGAACCCTAACCTTAACCCTATCACGAACCCTAACCCTAACCCGAACCCTAACACTAACCCGAAACTTAACCCTAACCCGAACCCTAACCCTAACACTAAACCTAACCCTAACCCGAACCCTAACCCGAACACTAAACCTAACCCTAATCCGAACCCTAACGCTAACCCTAACCCTAACCCTAAACCAAACCCTACCCCTAACCTTAACCGGAACCCTAAACCTAACCCTAACCCGAACCCGAACCCTGACACCTTACCCGAATCCTAACCCTAACCCGAACCCTAAACCGAACCCTAACCAAAACCCTGACCCCGAACCCTAACCCTAACCCTAACCCTAACCCGAACCCTAACCCGAACCCTAAACCTAACCCGAACCCGAACCCTAACCCTAACCCGAATCTGAACCCTAACCCTAACACTAAACCGAACCCTAAACCTAACCTGAACCCTAACCCTAACCCTAACCCGAACCCTAACTCTAACCCTTACCCGACCGCTAACCCGAACCCTAACGCGAACCCTAACCCTAACCCTAACCCTAACCCGAACCTTAACCCTAACCCTAACCCGAACCCTGACCCTAAACCTAACCCTAACCTAACCCGAACCCTAACCCGAACCCTAACCCTAACCCTAACCCTAAACCTAACCCTAACTCTAACCCTAACCC
>JAVLSZ010000132.1:647500-650000 GCA_032313775.1 Urocyon cinereoargenteus | reverse complement strand
CCCTAACCCTAACCCTAACCAGTACCCTAAACCTAACCCTAAACCTAACCCTAACCCTAACCCGTACCCTAAACCTAACCCTAACCCTAACCCGTACCCTAACACTAACCCTAACCAGTACCCTAAACCTAACCCTAACCCGTACCCTAACCCTAACCCGTACCCTAACCCTAACCCTAACCCTAACCCTAACCCGTACCCTAAACCGTACCCAAACCCTAACGCGTACCCTAACCCTAACCCTAATCCTTACCCAACCCTAACCCTAACCCGAACACTAACCCTAATCCTAACCCGTACCCTAACATGTACCCTAACCCTAACCCATAATTTAACCCTAAACCGTATCCTAACCCTAACCCTAAACCTAACCCTAACCCGTACCCTAACCCTAACCCTAACCCTTTCCTAAACCTAACCCTAACCCTAACCCTAACCCGTACCCTAACCCTAACCCGTACCCTAACCCGTACCCTAACCCTAACCCTAACCCGTACCCTAACCCTAACCCTAACCCTAACCCGTACCCTAAACCTAACCCTAACCCGTACCCTAACCCTAACCCTAACCCTAACCGGTACCCTAAACCTAACGCTAACCCTAACCCTAAACCTAACCCTAACCCTAACCCTAACCCGTACCCTAACCCTAAAACGTACCCTAACCCTAACCCGAACCCTAACTCTAACCCGTACGATAACAAAACCACTAACCCTAACCCTAACCCTAACCCTAACCCTAACCCTAACCCGTACCCTAAACCTAACCCTAACCCGTACCCTAAACCTAACCCTAACCCTACCCTAACACTTTGCTAACCCTAAACCTAACCCTAACCCTAACCCGTATGCTAACCCTAACCCTAACCCTAACCCTAACCCTAACCCTAACCCGTACCCTAACCCTAACCCGTACCCTAACCCTAACCCTAACCCTAATCCTAACCCTAACCCCTAACCCTAACACTAACCCGTACCCTAACCCTAACCCTAACCCGTACCATAACCCTAAACCGTACCCTAACCTGTACCCTAACCCTAACCGGTACCCTAACCCTAACACGTACCCTAACCCGTACCCTAACACTAACCCTAACCCTAACCCTAACCCGTACCCTAAACCTAACCCTAAACCTTATCCTAAACCTAAACCGTACCCTAACACTTACACTAAACCTAACCCTAACCCGTACCCTAACCCTAAACCTAACCCTAACCCTAACCCTTACCCTAACCCGTACCCTAACCCTAAACCTAACCCTAACTCGTACCCTAACCCATACCCTAACCCTAACCCTAACCCTAACCCCTAACCCCTAACCCTAACCCTAACCCTAACCCGTACTTTAACACTAACACTAACCCTAACCCTAACCCTAACCCGTACCCTAAACCTAAACCTTACCCTAAACCTAACCCTAAACCTTACCCTAACCATAACCCCTAACCCTAACCCAACCCGTACCCTAAACCTTACCCTAAACCTAACCCGTACCCTAACCCTAACGCTAACCAGTACCCTAACCCTAACCCTAACCCTAACCCCTAACCCCTAACCCTAACCCTAACCCTAACCCTAACCCGTACTTTAAAACTAAAACTAACCCTAACCCTAACCCTAACCCGTACCCTAAACCTAAACCTTACCCTAAACCTAACCCTAACCCTTAGCCTAACCCTAACCCCTAACCCTAACCCAACCCGTACCCTAAACCTAACCCTAACCCTAACCCGTACCCTAACCCTAACGCTAACCAGTACCCTAACCCTAACCCTAACCCATAACCTAACACTAACCCGTACCCTAACCCTAACCCTAAACCTAACCCTAACCCTAACCCATACCCTAACCCTAACCCGTACCCTAACTCGTACCCTAACCCTAACCCTAACCCTAACACGTACCCTAACCCTAACCCTAACCCTAACACTAACCCGTACCCTAACCCTAACCCATACCCTAATCCGTACACTAACCCTAACCCTAACCCTAACCCCTAACCCCTAACCCTAACCCTAACCCTAACCCGTATCCTAACCCTAACCCGTACCCTAACCCGTACCCTAACCCGTACCCTAAACCTAACCCTAACCCTAACCCTAACCCTTTGCTAACCCTCACCCTAACCCTAACCCTTACCCTAACCCTAATCCGTACCCTAACCCGTATCCTAACCCGTACCCTAACCCGTACCCTAACCCTAACCCGTACACTAACCCTAACTCTAACACTATCCCTAACCCTAACCCTTTCCTAACAATAACACAAACCCTAACCCTAACCCTAAATCGTACCCTAACCCTAACCTGTACCCTAACACTAACCCTAACCCTAAACCTAACCCGTACGCTAACCCTAACACTAACCCTAACCCTAACCCTAACCCGTACCCTAACCCGAACCCTAACCCTAACCCTAACCCATACCCTAACCCTAACCCTAACCCTAAACCTAACCCTAAACCGTACCCTAACCCTAACCCGTACGCTAACCCTAACCC
>JAVLSZ010000132.1:632500-637500 GCA_032313775.1 Urocyon cinereoargenteus | reverse complement strand
TAACCCTAACCCTAACCCTAACCCTAACCCGTACCCTAACCCTAACCCTTTCCTAAACCTAACCCTAACCCTAACCCTAACCCTAACCCTAACCCGTACCCTAACCCTAACCCGTACCCTAACCAGTACCCTAACCCTAACCCTAACCCTAACTCGTACCCTAACCCTAACCCTAACACTAACCCGTACACTAACCCTAACCCGTACCCTATCCTGTACCCTAAACCTAACACGTACCCTAACACTAACCCTAATCCTAACCCCTAACCCTAACCCTAAGCCGTACCCTAACCCTAACCCTAACCCGTACCCTAACCCTAACCGGTACCCTAACCCTAACACTTACCCTAACCCTTACCCTAACCCTAACCCTAACCCTAACCCTAACCCGAACCAAAAACTTAACCCTAACCCTTACACTAACCCTAACCCGTACCCTAACCCTTACCCTAAACCTAACCCTAAACCGTACCCTAACCCTAAACCTAACCCTAACCCTAACCCTTACCCTAACCCGTACCCTAACCCTAACCCTAACCCTAACTCGTACCCTAACCCATACCCTAACCCTAACCCTAACCCTAACCCCTAAACCCTAACCCTAACCCTAACCCTAACCCGTACTTTAACACTAACACTAACCCTAACCCTAACCCTAACCCGTACCCTAAACCTAAACCTTACCCTAAACCTAACCCTAAACCTTACCCTAACCCTAACCCCTAACCCTAACCCAACCCGTACCCTAAACCTAACCCTAACCCTAACCCGTACACTAACCCTAACGCTAACCAGTACCCTAACCCTAACCCTTACCCTAACCCCTAACACCTAACCCTAAACCTAACCCTAACCCTAACCCGTACTTTAACACTAACACTAACCCTAACCCTAACCCGTACCCGTACCCTAAACCTAAACCTTACCCTAAACCTAACCCTAACCCTTACCCTAACCCTAACCCCTAAACCTAACCCAACCCGTACCCTAAACCTAACCCTAACCCTAACCCGTACCGTAACCCTAACGCTAACCTGTACTCTAACCCTAACCCTAACCCGTAACCTAACCCTATCCCGTACCCTAACCCTAACCCTAAACCTAACCCTATCCCTAACCTGTACCCTAACCCTAACCCGTACCCTGCCCGTACCCTAACCCTAACTCTAACCCTAACCCTAACACGTACCCTAACCCTAACCCTAACCCTAACACTAACCCGTACCCTAACCCTAACCCATACCCTAATCCGTACCGTAACGCTAACCCTAACCCTAACCCCTAACCCCTAACCCTAACCCTAACCCTAACCCGTTCCCTAACCCTAACCCGTACCCTAACCCGTACCCTAACCCGTAACCTAACCCGTACCCTAAACCTAACCCTAACCCTAACCCTAACCCTTTGCTAACCCTAACCCTAACCCTAACCCTAACCCTAAACCTAACCCCTACCCTAACCCGTACCCTAACCCGTACCCTAACCCGTACCCTAACCCTAACCCGTACACTAACCCTAACCCTAACCCTAACCCTAAACCTAACCCTTTCCTAACCCTAACCCAAACCCTAACCCTATCCCTAAATCGTACCCTAACCCTAACCTGTACCCTAACACTAACCCTAAACCTAACCCTAACCCTAACCCATACCCTAAACCTAACCCTAACTCTAACCCTAACCCTAACCCGTACGCTAACCCTAACCCTAACCCTAACCCTAACACTAAACCGTACCCTAACCCTAACACTAACCCGTACCCTAACCCTAACCCTAACCATAACCCTAACCCTAACCCGTACCCTAACCCTAACCCGTACCCTAACCCTAACCGGTACCCTAACACTAACACGTACCCTAACCCGTACCCTAAACCTAACCCTAACCCTAACCCTAACCCGTACCCTAAACCTAACCCTAACCCTAAAACTAACACTAACCCGTACCCTAACACTTACCCTAAACCTAACCCTAAACCGAACCCTAACCCTAATCCTAACCCTAATCCTAACCCTTACCCTACCCGTACCCTAACCATAACCCTAACGCTAACTCGTACCCTAACCCGTACCCTAACCCTAACCCTAACCCTTACCCTATCCCCTAACCTCTACCCCTAAACCTAACCCTAAACCTAACCCTAACCCGTACTTTAACACTAACTCTAACCCTAACCCTAACCCTAACCCGTACCCTAAACCTAACCCTAAAACTTACCCTAACCCTAACCCGTACCCTAAACCGAACCCTAACACTAACCCGTACCCTAACACTAACCCTAACCAGTACCCTAACCCTAACCCTAACCCGTACCCTAACCCTAACCCGTACCCTAACCCTAACCCGTACCCTAACCCGTACCCTAAACCGTAACCTAACCCTAACCAGTACCCTAACCCTAACCCTAACCCTAACCCTAACCCTAACCCTAACCCAACCCTAACCCTAACCCGAACCCTAACTCGTACCCTAACCCGTACCCTAAACCTAACCCTAAACCTAACCCTAACCCTAACCCGTACCCTAAGCTTAACCCTAACACTAACCCGTACCCTAACACTAACCCTAACCAGTACCCTAAACCTAACCCTAACCCGTACCCTAACCCTAACCCGTACCCTAACCCTAACCCTAACCCTAACCCTAAACCGTACCCTAAACTGTACCCAAACCCTAACCCGTAACCTAACCCTAACCCTAACCCTTACCCAACCCTAACCCTAACCCGAACACTAACCCTAATCCTAACCCGTACCCTAACATGTACCCTAACCCTAACCCATACTTTAACCCTAAACCGTATCCTAACCCTAACCCTAACCCTAACCCTAACCCGTACCCTAACCCTAACCCTAACCCTTTCCTAAACCTAACCCTAACCCTAACCCTAACCCGTACCCTAACCCTAACCCGTACCCTAACCCGTACCCTAACCCTAACCCTAACCCTAACTCGTACCCTAACCCTAACACTAACCCTAACACTAACCCGTACCCTAACCCTAACCCGTACCCTAAACCGTACCCTAACCCTAACACTAACCCTAACCCCTAAACCCTAACCCTAACCCTAACCCTAACCCGTACCCTAACCCTAACCCTAACCCTAACCCTAACCCGTACCCTAATCCTAACCCTAACCCGTACCCTAAACCTAACCCTAACCCTAACCCTAAACCTAACCCTAACCGTAACCCTAACCCGTACCCTAACCCTAAACCGTACCCGAACCCTAACCCAAACCCTAACTCTAAACCGTACGATAACAAAACCACTAACCCTAACCCTAATCCTAACCCTAACCCTAACCCGTACCCTAAACCTAACCCGTACCCTAACCCTAACCCTAATCCTAACCCTAACCCCTAACCCTAACACTAACCCTAACCCTAACCCTAACCCTAACCCTAACCCTAACCCGTACCCTAAACCTAACCCTAACCCGTACCCTAAACCTAACCCTAACCCTACCCTAACACTTTGCTAACCCTAAACCTAACCCTAACCCTAACCCGTATGCTAACCCTAACCCTAACCCTAACCCTAACCCTAACCCTAACCCGTACCCTAACCCTAACCCGTACCCTAAACCTAACCCTAACCCTAATCCTAACCCTAACCCGTAACCCTAACACTAACCCGTACCCTAACCCTAACCCTAACCCGTACCCTAACCCTAACCCGTACCCTAACCTGTACCCTAACCCTAACCGGTACCCTAACCCTAACACGTACCCTAACCCGTACCCTAACACTAACCCTAACCCTAACCCTAACCCTTACCCTAAACCTAACCGTACCCTAACACTTACACTAAACCTAACCCTAACCCGTACCCTAACCCTAAACCTAACCCTAACCCTAACCCTTACCCTAACCCGTACCCTAACCCTAACCCTAAACCTAACTCGTACCCTAACCCATACCCTAACCCTAACCCTAACCCCTAACCCCTAACCCTAACCCTAACCCTAACCCGTACTTTAACACTAACACTAACCCTAACCCTAACCCTAACCCGTACCCTAAACCTAAACCTTACCCTAAACCTAAACCTAACCCTTACCCTAACCATAACCCCTAACCCTAACCCAAACCGTACCCTAAAACTTACCCTAACCCTAACTCGTACCCTAACCCTAACGCTAACCAGTACCCTAACCCTAACCCTAACCCTAACCCCTAACCCCTAACCCTAACCCTAACCCTAACCCTAACCCGTACTTTAACACTAAAACTAACCCTAACCCTAACCCTAACCCATACCCTAAACCTAAACCTTACCCTAAACCTAACCCTAACCCTTAGCCTAACCCTAACCCCTAACCCTAACCCAACCCGTACCCTAAACCTAACCCTAAGCCTAACCCGTACCCTAACCCTAACGCTAACCAGTACCCTAACCCTAACCCTAACTCGTAACCTAACCCTAACCCGTACCCTAACCCTAACCCTAAACCTAACCCTAACCCTAACCCATACCCTAAACCCTAACCCGTACCCTAACTCGTACCCTAACCCTATCCCTAACCCTAACACGTACCCTAACCCTAACCCTAACCCTAACACTAACCCGTACCCTAACCCTAACCCATACCCTAATCCGTACCCTAACCCTAACCCTAACCCTAACCCCTAACCCCTAACCCTAACCCTAACCCTAACCCGTATCCTAACCCTAACCCGTACCCTAACCCGTACCCTAACCCATACCCTAAACCTAACCCTAACCCTAACCCTAACCCTTTGCTAACCCTAACCCTAACCCTAACCCTAACCCTAACCCTAATCCGTACCCTAACCCGTATCCTAACCCGTACCCTAACCCGTAACCTAACCCTAACCCGTACACTAACCCTAACTCTAACCCTAACCCTAACCCTAACCCTTTCCTAACCCTAACCCAAACCCTAACCCTAACCCTAAATCGTACCCTAACCCTAACCTGTACCCTAACACTAACCCTAACCCTAACCCTAACCCGTACGCTAAACCTAACACT
>JAVLSZ010000132.1:622500-625000 GCA_032313775.1 Urocyon cinereoargenteus | reverse complement strand
ACCCTAACCCTAACCCTAAGACTAACCCTAACCCTAACCCTAACCCGTACCCTAACGTAACCCTAAACCTTAACCCTAACCCAAACCGTACCCTAAACCTTACCCTAACCCTAACCCGTACCCTAACACTAACACTAAACCGGTACCCTAACCCTAACCCCTACCCGAACCCTAACCCTAACACTAACGCGTAACCAACCCTAACCCTAACCCTAACTCGTACCCTATCCCGTACCCTAACCCTAACCCTAACCCTTACCCTAACACTAACCCCTAACCCGTAACCCTAACCCTAACCCTAACCCTAACCCTAACACGTACTTTAACCCTAACACTAACCCTAACCCTAACCCTAATCCGTACCCTAACCCTAAACCCTAACCCTAACCCTAACCCGTACCCTAACCCTAACCCATACCCTAACCCTAACCCGTACCCTAACGTAACCCTAACCCTTACCCTAACCCTAACCCGTACCCTAACCCTTACCCTAAACCTAACCCTAACCCGTACCCTAACCCTAAACCTAACCCTAACCCTAACCCTTACCCTAACCCGTACCCTAACCCTAACCCTAACCCTAACTCGTACCCTAACCCATACCCTAACCCTAACCCTAACCCTAACCCCTAACCCCTAAACCTAACCCTAACCCTAACCCTAACCCGTACTTTAACACTAACACTAACCCTAACCCTAACCCTAACCCGTACCCTAAACCTAAACCTTACCCTAAACCTAACCCTAACCCTTACCCTAACCCTAACCCCTAACACTAACCCAACCCGTACCCTAAACCTTACCCTAACCCTTAACCCGTACCCTAACCCTAACGCTAACCAGTACCCTAACCCTAACCCTAACCCTAACCCCTAACCCCTAACCCTAACCCTAACCCTAAACCTAACGGTACTTTAACACTAACACTAACCCTAACCCTAACCCTAACCCGTACCCTAAACCTAAACCTTACCCTAAACCTAACCCTAACCCCTTACCCCTAACACTAACCCCTAACCCTAACCCAACCCGTACCCTAAACCTAACCCTAACCCTAACCCGTACCCTAACCCTAACGCTAACCAGTACCCTAACCCTAACCCGTAACCTAACCCTAACCCGTACCCTAACCCTAACCCTAAACCTACCCTAACCCTAACCCGTACCCTAACCCTAACCCGTACCCTAACCCATACCCTAACCCTAACACTAACCCTGACACGTACCCTAACCCTAACCCTAACCCTAACACTAACCCGTACCCTAACCCTAAACCATACCCTAATCCGTACCCTAACCCTAACCCTAACCCTAACCACTAACCCCTAACCCTAACCCTAACCCTAACCCATACCCTAACCCTAACCCGTACCCTAACCCGTACCCTAACCCGTACCCTAAACCTAACCCTAACCCCTAACCCTAAACCCTTTGCTAACCTTAACCTAACCCTAACCCTAACCCTAACCCGTACCCTAACCCGTATCCTAACCCGTACCCTAACCCGTACCCTAACCCGAACCCGATCACTAACCCTAACCCTAACCCTAACCCTAACCCATACCCTAACCCTAACCCGTACCCTAACCCGTACCCTAACCCGTACCCTAAACCTAACCCTAACCCTAACCCTAACCCTTTGCTAACCTTAACCTAACCCTAACCCTAACCCTAACCCGTACCCTAACCCGTATCCTAACCCGTACAACCCGTACCCTAACCCGAACCCGATCACTAACCCTAACCCTAACCCTTACCCTAACCCTAACCCTTTCCTAACCCTAACCCAAACCCTAACCCTAACCCTAAATCGTACCCTAACCCTAACCTGTACCCTAACACTAACCCTAACCCTAACCCTAACCCGTACGCTAACACTAACACTAACCCTAAACCTAACCCGTACCCTAAACCTAACCCTAACCCTAAAACTACCCCTAACCCGTACCCTAACACTTACCCTAAACCTAACCCTAACCCCTAACCCTAACCCGTACCCTAACCCTAAACCGTACCCTAACCCTAACCCGAACACTAACCCTAACGCGTACGCTAACCCTACCACTAACCCTAACCCTAACCCTAACCCGTACCCTAACCCTAACCTTAACCCTAACCCTAACCCTAACCCGTACCCTAACTCTAACGCCAAACATATCCCTAACCCTAACCCGTAAACTATCTCTAACTCTAACCGTAACACTAACCCTAACCCTAACCCGTACCTTAACCCTAACCCTAAACCGAACCCTAACGCGTACCCTAACCCGTACCCTAACCTATAACCCGTACCGTAACCCTAATGCTAACCCTAACCCGTACCCTAACCCGTACCCTAATCCTAACCCGTACCCTAAACCTAACCCTAACCCTAACCCTAACACTAACCCGTACTCTAACACTAAACCTAACCCTCACCCTAACCCGTACCCTATCCCGTACCCTAACCCTAACCCTAAACCTAACCCTAACCCATACCCTAACCCGTACCCTAACACTA
>JAVLSZ010000132.1:577500-617500 GCA_032313775.1 Urocyon cinereoargenteus | reverse complement strand
TAACCCTAACCCGATCACTAACCCTAACCCGAACCCTAACCCTAACCCGAACCCTAACCCAAACCCGAACCCTAACCCGATCCCGAACCCTATCCCTAACCTGAACCCGAACCCTAAACCTAACCCGATCCCTAAACCTAACCCTAACCCGAACCCTAAACCTAACCCTAACCCGAACCCTAACCCTAACCCGAACCCTAAACCTAACCCTAACCCGAATCCTAACCCTAACCCTAACCCAACCCTAACCCGAACCCTAAACCTAACCCTAACCCGAACCCGAACCCTAACCCAAACCCGATCCCGAACCCTAACCCTAACCCTTACCCGAACCCTAACCCTAAACCTAACCCTAAACCTAACCCGAACCCTAAACCTAACACGAACCCTAACCCTAACCCTAACCCGAACCCTAACCCTAACCCTAACCCGAACCCTAACCCTAACCCTAACCCGAACCCAAACCCCTAACCCTAACCCGAACCCGAAACCGAACCCTAACCATAACCCGAACCCTAACACAAACCCGAACCCTAACCCTAACCTGAACCCTAACCCTAACCCTAAGCCTAAACCTAACCCGAACCCTAAACCTAACCCTAACACGAACCCTAACCCATAACCCTAACCCGAACACGAACCGAACCCTAACCATAACCCGAACCCTAACCCTAACCCGAACCCTAACCCTAACCCTAACCCGAACCCAGACCCTAACCCTAACCCGAACCCTAACCCTAACCCGAACCCTAACCCTAACCCGAACCCGAACCCGAACTCTAACCCTAACCCGAACCCTAACCTTAACCCTAACCCGAACCCTAACCCAAACCCGAACCCTAACCCGAACCCGAACCCTAACTCTAACCCGAACCTGAACACTAACCCTAACCCGAACCCTAACCCTAACCCTAAACCGAAACCTAAACCTAACCCGAACACTAACCCTAACCCGAACCCTAACCCTAACCCTAACCCGAATCCTAACCCTAACCCTAACCCGAACACTAGCCCGAACCCTAACCCGAACCCTAACCCTAACCCGAACCCTAACCCTATCCCGAACCAGAACACTAACCCTAAACCTTACCCGAACCCTAACACTGAACCTAACCCTAACCCTAAACCGAAACCTAACCCTAACCCGAACCCTAACCCTAACCCTAACCCGAACCCTAACCCTAACCCTAACCCTAATCCGAAACCTAACACTAACCCTAACCCGAACCCTAACCCCTAACCCTAACCCGAACACGAACCCGAAACCTAACCCCAACCCGAACCCTAACCCTAACCCTAACCCGAACCCTAACCCTAACCCTAACCCGAACCCTAACCCTAACCCGAACCCTAACCCTAACCCGAACCCGAACCCGAACTCTACCCTAACCCGAACCCTAACCTTAACCCTAACCCGGACCCTAACCCAAACCCGAACCCAAACCCGAACCCGAACCCTAACCCTAACCCGAACCCGAACCCTAACCCTAACCCGAAACCTAAACCTAACCCTAACCCGAAACCTAAACCTAACCCGAACACTAACCCTAACCAGAACATAACCCTAACCCTAACCCGAATCCTAACCCTAACCCTAACCCGAACCCTAAACCTAAACCTAACCCTAAACCTAACCCTAACCCGAACCCTAACCCGAACCCTAACGCTAACCCTAACCCTAAACCTAACACTAACCCGAACCCTAACCCTTACCCTAACCCGAACCCGAACCCTAAACCGAATCCTAACCCTAACCCTAACCCGAACCATAACCCTAACCCAAACCCGAACCCTAACCCTAACCCGAACCCTAACACGAACCCTAACCTGAAACCTAAACCGAACCCTAACCCGAACCCTAAACCGAACCCTAACCCGAACCCTAAACCGAACCCTAACCCGAACCCTAACCCTAACCCGAACCCTAACCCGAACCCTAACCCGAACCCTAACCCTAACCCTAACCCTAACCCTAACCCTAACCCTAAACCTAACCCGAACCCTAACCCGAAACCCAACTCGAACCCCAACCCTAACGCTAACCCGAACCCGAAACCTAACCCTAAACCTAACCCGAAACCTTACCCTAACCCGAACCCGAACTCGTAACATAACCCGAACCCGAACCCTAACCCTACCCCGAACCCGAACCCAAACCAGACCCTATACCTAACCCGAACCCTAACCCTAATCCTAACCCTAACCCTAACCCTAACCTGAACCCTAAACCGAACCCTAACCCTAACCCTAACCCGAACCAGAACGCTAACCCGAACCCGAACCCTAACCCTAACACGAACCCTAACCTCTAACCCGAACCCGAAACCGAACCCTAAACCAAACCTGAACCCTAACCCTACCACGAACCCGAACCCAAACCATAACCCTAACCCTAACCCGAACCCTAACACTAACCATAAACCTAACCGTAACCCGAACCCTAACTCTAACCCTAACCCTAACCCTAACCCTAACCTTAACCCTAACCCTAACCCTAACCCTAACCCGAACCCTAACCCTAACCCTAACCCGAACCCTAACCCGAACCCTAACCCTAACCCTAACCTTAACACTAACCCCTAACACTAACCCGAACACGAATCCTAACCCGAACCCGAACCCTAAACCGAACCCGAACCCGAACCATAAGCCAAACCAGAACCCGAACCCGAGGCCTAACCCTAACCCTAACCCGAAACCTAACCCCTAACCCTAACCCTAACCCTAACCCTAACCCGAAACCTAACCCTAACCCTAACTCTAACCCTAAACCTAACCCTAACCCGAACCCTAACCCTAACACTAACCCGAACCCTAACCCGAACTCTAACCCGAAACCTAACCCTAACCCTAACCCTAACCCTAACCCGAACCCTAACCATAACCCGAACCCTAACCCGAACCCTAACCCTAACCCGAACCCTAACACGAACCCTAACCCGACCCCTAAACCTAACCCTAACCCGAACCCTAAACCGAACCCTAAACCTGACCCTAACCCTAAACCTAACCCGTAACTCTAACACGAAACCTAACCCTAACACTAAACCTAACCCTAATCCGAACCCTAACCCTAACCCTAACCCTAACCCGAACCCGAACCCTAACCCTAAACCTAACCCAAACCCTAACCCTAACCCTAACCCTAACCCGAACCCTAACCCTAACCCGAACCCTAACCCTAACCCTAACCCTCCCCTAACCCGAACCCTAACCCTAACCCGAACCCTAACCCTAACCCTAACCCGAACCCTAACCCTAACCCGAACCCTACCCCGAACCCTAACCCGAAACCTAAACCGAACCCTAACCCGAATCCTAACACTAACCCTAACCCGAACCCTAACCCGAACCCTAACCCTAACCCTAACCCGAATCCTAACCCTAACCCTAACCCAAAACCTAACCCGAAACCTAACCCTAACCCTAAACCTAACCCTAACCCGAACCCTAACCCTAACCCTAACCCGAACCCAAACCCCTAACCCGAACCCGAACTCGAACCCGAACCCGAACCCGAACCCTAACCCGAACCCGAACCCGAACCCAAACCATAACCCTAACCCTAACCCGAACCCTAACCCTAACCCTAAACCTAACCCTAACCCGAACCCTAACCCTAACCCTAACCCTAACCCTAACCCTAACCCTAACCCGGACCCTAACCCTAACCCTAACCCTCACCCTAAACTTAACCCCTAACCCTAATCCGAACCCTAACCCTAACTCGAACCCTAAACCTAACCCTAACCCGAACCCTAACCCTAACCCTAACCCGAACCCTAACCCGAACCCTAACCTTAAACCTAACCCTAACCCTAACCAGAACCCTAACCCTAACCCTAACCCTAACCCTAACCCTAACCCGAACCCTAACCCTAACCCTAACCCTAACCCTAACTCTAACCCCTAACCCTAACCCCAACCCTAACCCTAACCCGAACCCTGACCCCAACCCTAACCCGAACCCTAACCCTAAACCGAACCCTAACCCTAACCAGAACCCTAACACTAAACCTAACCCTAAACCTAACCCTAAACCTAACCCTAACCCGAACCCTAACCCGAACCATAATCCTAACCCTAACTCTAAACCTAACACTAACCCGAACCCTAACCCTTACCCTAACCCGAACCCGAACCCTAAACCGAATCCTAACCCTAACCCTAACCCGAACCCTAACCCTAAACCAAACCCGAACCCTAACCCTAACTCGAACCCTAACACGAACCCTAACCCGAAACCTAAACCGAACCCTAACCCGAACCCTAAACCGAACCCTAACCCGAACCCTAACCCGAACCCTAACCCGAAACCTAACCCTAACCCGAACCCTAACCCGAACCCAAACCCTAACCCGAACCCGAACCCTAACCCTAACCCTAACCCGACCCCTAACCCGAAACCTAACACGAACCCTAAACCTAACCCTAACCCTAACCCTAACCCTAACCCGAACCCTAACTTTAACCCTAACCCTAACCCTAACCCTAACCCCTAAACCTAACCCCAACCCTAACCCTAACCCAAACCCTAACCCTAACCCTAACCCGAACCCTAACCCTAACCCGAACCCTTACCCTAACCCGAACCCTAACCCTAAACCTAACCCTAAACCTAACCCTATCCCTAACCCTAACCCTAACCCTAACCCGAACCCTAACCCTAAGCCGAACCCTAACCCTAACCCTAACCCTCCCCTAACCCGAAACCTAACCCTAACCCGAACCCTAACCCTAACCCTAACCCGAACCCTAACCCTAACCCGAACCCTACCCCGAACCCTAACCCGAACCCTAAACCGAACCCTAACCCGAATCCTAACACTACCCCTAACCCGAACCCTAACCCGAACCCTAACCCTAACCCTAACCCGAAACCTAACCCTAACCCTAAACCTAACCCTAACCCGAACCCTAACCCTAAACCCAACCCGAACCCAAACCCCTAACCTGAACCCGAACTCGAACCCGAACCCGAACCCGAACCCTAACCCGAACCCGAACTCGAACCCAAACCATAACCCTAACCCTAACCCTAACCCTAACCCTAACCCTAAACCTAACCCTAACCCGAACCATAACCCTAACCCTAACCCTCACCCTAACCCTAACCCCTAACCCTAATCCGAACCCTAACCCTAACTCGAACCCTAAACCTAACCCTAACCCGAACCCTAACCCTAACCCTAACGCGAACCCTAACCCGAACCCTAACCTTAAACCTAACCCTAACCCTAACCCGAACCCTAACCCTAACCCTAACCCTAACCCTAACCCGAACCCTAACCCTAACCCTAACCCTAACCCTAACTCTAACCCCTAACCCTAACCCCAACCCTAACCCTAACCCGAACCCTGACCCCAACCCTAACCCGAACCCTAACCCTAACCCGAACCCTAACCCTAAACCTAACCCTAAACCTAACCCTAAACCTAACCCTAACCCGAACTCTAACCCGAACCATAATCCTAACCCTAACCCTAAACCTAACACTAACCCGAACCCTAACCCTTACCCTAACCCGAACCCGAACCCTAAACCGAATCCTAACCCTAACCCTAACCCGAACCCTAACCCTAACCCAAACCCGAACCCTAACCCTAACTCGAACCCTAACACGAACCCTAACCCGAAACCTAAACCGAACCCTAACCCGAAACCTAAACCGAACCCTAACCCGAACCCTAACCCGAACCCTAACCCGAAACCTAACCCTAACCCGAACCCTAACCCGAACCCGAACCCTAACCCTAACCCTAACCCGACCCCTAACCCGAAACCTAACACGAACCCTAACCCTAACCCTAACCCTAACCCGAACCCTAACTTTAACCCTAACCCTAACCCTAACCCTAACCCCTAAACCTAACCCCAACCCTAACCCTAACCCAAACCCTAACCCTAACCCTAACCCGAACCCTAACCCTAACCCGAACCCTAACCCTAACCCGAACCCTAACCCTAAACCTAACCCTAAACCTAACCCTATCCCTAACCCGAACACTAACCCGAACCCTAAACCTAACCCTAACCCTAACCAGAAACATAACCCTGACACTAACCCTAACCCGAACCCGAACCCTAACCCGAATCCTAACCCTAACCCTAACCCGATCCCTAACCCTAACCCAAACACGAACCCTAACCCTAACCCGAACCCTAACCCGAACCCTAACCCGAACCCTAACCCGAAACCTAACCCGTACCCTAACCCGAACCCTAAACTGAACACTAACCCTAACCCTAACCCGAAACCTAACCTGAACCCTAACCCTCACCCGAACCCTAACCCAAACCCTAACACGAACCCTAACACTAACCCTAACCCGAACCCTAACGCTAACCCGAAACTGAACCCTAACCCAAACACTAACCCTAACCCTAACCCGAACCCTAACCCTAACCCGAAACCTAACCCGAAACCTAAACCTAACCCTAACCCTAATCCTAACCCGAACCCTAACCCTGACCCTAACCCTAACCCGAACCCTAACCCGAAACCCAACTCAAACCCCAACCCTAATGCTAAACCGAACCCGAAACCTAACCCTAACCCTAACCCGAACCCTTACCCTAACCTGAACCCAAACCCGTAACATAACCCGAACCCGAACCCTAAACCTACCCCGAACCCGAACCCAAACCAGACCCTATACCTAACCCGAACCCTAACCCTAATCCTAACCCTAACCCTAACCCTAACCCGAACCCTAACCCGAACCCTAACCCTAAACCTAACCCGAACCAGAACGCTAACCCGAAACCGAACCCTAACCCTAACACGAACCCTAACCTCTAACCCGAACCCGAAACCGAACCCTAAACCAAACCTGAACCCTAACCCCACCCCGAACCCGAACCCAAACCATAACCGTAACCCTAACCCGAAACCTAACACTAACCATAAACCTAACCGTAACCCGAACCCTAACTCTAACCCTAACCCTAACCCAAACCCTAACCTTAATCCTAACCCTAACCCTAACCCCTAACCCTAAGCCGAACCCTAACCCTAACCCTAACCCTAACCCTAACCCTAACCCGAACCCGAACCCTAACCCTAACCCGAACCCTAACCCGAACCCTAACACGAACCCTAACCCGACCCCTAACCCTAACCCTAACCCGAACCCTAAACCGAACTCTAAACCTGACCCTAACCCTAAACCTAACCCCTAACTCTAACCCGAAACCTAACCCTAACACTAAACCTAACCCTAATCCGAACCCTAACCCTAATCCTAACCCTAACCCGAACCCGAACCCTAACCCTAAACCTAACCCTAACCCTAACCCTAACCCTAACCCTAACCCTAACCCGAACCCTAACCCTAACCCGAACCCTAACCCTAACCCTATCCCTCCCCTAACCCGAACCCTAACCCTAATCCGAACCCTAACCCTAACCCTAACCCGAAACCTAACCCTAACACGAACCCTAACCCGAACCCTAACCCGAACCCTAAACCGAACCCTAACCCGAATCCTAACACTAACCCTAACCCGAACCCTAACCCGAACCCTAACCCTAACCCTAACCCTAACCCTAACCCTAACCCTAACCCAAACCCTAACCCGAAACCTAACCCTAACCCTAAACCTAACGCTAACCCGAACCCTAACCCTAACCCTAACCCGAACCCAAACCCCTAACCCGAACCCGAACTCGAACCCGAACCCGAACCCGAACCCTAACCCGAACCCGAACCCGAACCCAAACCATAACCCTAACCCTAACCCGAACCCTAACCCTAACCCTAAACCTAACCCTAACCCGAACCCTAACCCTAACCCTAACCCTAACCCTAACCCGAACCCTAACCCTAACCCTAACCCTCACCCTAACCTTAACCCCTAACACTAATCCGAACCCTAACCCTAACTCGAAACCTAAACCTAACCCTAACCCGAACCCTAACCCTAACCCTAACCCGAACCCTAACACGAACCCTAACCTTAAACCTAACCCTAACCCTAACCCGAACCCTAACCCTAACCCTAACCCTAACCCTAACCCGAACCCTAACCCTAACCCTAACCCTAACCCTAACCCTAACTCTAACCCCTAACCCTAAGCCGAAGCCTAACCCTAACCCTAACCCTCCCCTAACCCGAACACTAACCCTAACCCGAACCCTAACCCTAACCCTAACCCGAACCCTAACCCTAAACCGAACCCTACCCCGAACCCTAACCCTAACCCTAACCCTAACCCGAAACCTAACCCTAACCCTAACTCTAACCCTAAACCTAACCCTAACCCGAACCCTAACCCTAACACTAACCCGAACCCTAACCCGAACTCTAACCCGAAACCTAACCCTAACCCTAACCCTAACCCTAACCCGAACCCTAACCCTAACCCGAACCCTAACCCGAACCCTAACCCTAACCCGAACCCTAACACGAACCTAACCCGTCCCCTAACCCTAACCCTAACCCGAACCCTAAACCGAACCCTAAACCTGACCCTAACCCTAAACCTAACCCCTAACTCTAACCCGAAACCTAACCCTAACACTAAACCTAACCCTAATCCGAACCCTAACCCTAACCCTAACCCTAACCCGAATCCGAACCCTAACCCTAAACCTAACCCTATCCCTAACCCTAACCCTAACCCTAACCCGAACCCTAACCCTAACCCGAACCCTAACCCTAACCCTAACCCTTCCCTAACCCGAACCCTAACCCTAACCCGAACCCTAACCCTAACCCTAACCCGAACCCTAACCCTAACCCGAACCCTATCCCGAACCCTAACCCGAACCCTAAACCGAACCCTAACCCGAATCCTAACACTAACCCTAACCCGAACCCTAACCCGAACCCTAACCCTAAACCTAACCTGAATCCTAACCCTAACCCTAACCCAAACCCTAACCCGAAACCTAACCCTAACCCTAAACCTAACCCTAACCCGAACCCTAACCCTAACCCTAACCCGAACCCAAACCCCTAATCCGAACCCGAACTCGAACCCGAACCCGAATCCGAACCCTAACCCGAACCCGAATCCGAACCCAAACCATAACCCTAACCCTAACCCGAACCCTAACCCTAACCCTAAACCTAACCCTAACCCGAACCCTAACCCTAACCCTAACCCTAACCCTAACCCGAACCCTAACCCTAACCCTAACCCTCACCCTAACCTTAACCCCTAACCCTAATCCGAACCCTAACCCTAACTCGAAACCTAAACCTAACCCTAACCCGAACCCTAACCCTAACCCTAACCCGAACCCTAACACGAACCCTAACCTTAAACCTAACCGTAACCCTAACCCGAACCCTAACCCTAACCCTAACCCTAACCCAAACACGAACCCTAACCCTAACCCGAACCCTAACCCGAACCCTAACCCGAACCCTAACCCGAAACCTAACCCGTACCCTAACCCGAACCCTAAACTGAACACTAACCCTAACCCTAACCCGAACCCTAACCTGAACCCTAACCCTCACCCGAACCCTAACCCAAACCCTAACACGAACCCTAACACTAACCCTAACCCGAACCCTAACGCTAACCCGAAACTGAACCCTAACCCAAACACTAACCCTAACCCTAACCCGAACCCTAACCCTAACCCGAAACCTAACCCGAAACCTAAACCTAACCCTAACCCTAATCCTAACCCGAACCCTAACCCTAACCCTAACCCTAACCCGAACCCTAACCCGAAACCCAACTCGAACCCCAACCCTAATGCTAACCCGAACCCGAAACCTAACCCTAACCCTAACCCGAACCCTTACCCTAACCCGAACCCAAACCCGTAACATAACCCGAACCCGAACCCTAACCCTACCCCGAACCCGAACCCAAACCAGACCCTATACCTAACCCGAACCCTAACCCTAATCCTAACCCTAACCCTAACCCTAACCCGAACCCTAACCCGAACCCTAACCCTAAACCTAACCCGAACCAGAACGCTAACCCGAACCCGAACCCTAACCCTAACACGAACCCTAACCTCTAACCCGAACCCGAAACCGAACCCTAAACCAAACCTGAACCCTAACCCCACCCCGAACCCGAACCCAAACCATAACCGTAACCCTAACCCGAAACCTAACACTAACCATAAACTTAACCGTAACCCGAACCCTAACTCTAACCCTAACCCTAACCCGAACCCTAACCCTAATCCTAACCCTAACCCTAACCCTAACCCCTAACCCGAACCCTAACCCTAACCCTAACCCGAACCCTAACCCGAACCCTAACCCTAAACCTAACCTGAACACTAACCCCTAACACTAACCCAAACACGAATCCTAACCCGAACACGAACCCTAACCCGAACCCGAACCCGAACCCTAACCCAAACCAGAACCCGAACCCGAGGCCTAACCCTAACCCTAACCCGAAACCTAACCCCTAACCCTAACCCTAACCCTAACCCTAACCCGAAACCTAACCCTAACCCTAACTCTAACCCTAAACCTAACCCTAACCCGAACCCTAACCCTAACACTAACCCGAACCCTAACCCGAACTCTAACCCGAAACCTAACCCTAACCCTAACCCTAACCCTAACCCGAACCCTAACCCTAACCCGAACCCTAACCCGAACCCTAACCCTAACCCGAACCCTAACACGAACCCTAACCCGACCCCTAACCCTAACCCTAACCCGAACCCTAAACCGAACTCTAAACCTGACCCTAACCCTAAACCTAACCCCTAACTCTAACCCGAAACCTAACCCTAACACTAAACCTAACCCTAATCCGAACCCTAACCCTAATCCTAACCCTAACCCGAACCCGAACCCTAACCCTAAACCTAACCCTAACCCTAACCCTAACCCTAACCCGAACCCTAACCCTAACCCGAACCCTAACCCTAACCCTAACCCTCCCCTAACACGAACCCTAACCCTAACCCGAACCCTAACCCTAACCCTAACCCGAAACCTAACCCTAACCCGAACCCTACCCCGAACCCTAACCCGAACCCTAAACCGAACCCTAACCCGAATCCTAACACTAACCCTAACCCGAACCCTAACCCGAACCCTAACCCTAACCCTAACCCGAATCCTAACCCTAACCCTAACCCAAACCCTAACCCGAAACCTAACCCTAACCCTAAACCTAACCCTAACCCGAACCCTAACCCTAACCCTAACCCGAACCCAAACCCCTAACCCGAACCCGCACTCGAACCCGAACCCGAACCCGAACCCTAACCCGAACCCGAACCCGAACCCAAACCATAACCCTAACCCTAACCCGAACCCTAACCCTAACCCTAAACCTAACCCTAACCCGAACCCTAACCCTAACCCTAACCCTAACCCTAAACCTAACCCGAACCCTAACCCTAACCCTAACCCTCACCCTAACCTTAACCCCTAACCCTAATCCGAACCCTAACCCTAACTCGAAACCTAAACCTAACCCTAACCCGAACCCTAACCCTAACCCGAAACCTAACACGAACCCTAACCTTAAACCTAACCCTAACCCTAACCCGAACCCTAACCCTAACCCTAACCCTAACCCTAACCCGAACCCTAACCCTAACCCTAACCCTAACCCTAACCCTAACTCTAACCCCTAACCCAAAACCTAACCCTAACCCGAACCCTGACCCCAACCCTAAGCCGAACCCTAACCCTAACCCGAACCCTAACCCTAACCCGAACCCTAACCCTAAACCTAACCCTAAACCTAACCCTAAACCTAACCCTAACCCGAACCCTAACCCGAACCATAATCCTAACACTAACCCTAAACCTAACACTAACCCGAACCCTAACCCTTACCCTAACCCGAACCCGAACCCTAAACCGAATCCTAACCCTAACCCTAACCCGAACCCTAACCCTAACCCTAACCCTAACCCTAACCCTAACCCTAACCCGAACCCTAACTTTAACCCTAACCCTAACCCTAACCCTAACCCCTAAACCTAACCCCAACCCTAACCCTAACCCAAACCCTAACCCTAACCCTAACCCGAACCCTAACCCTAACCCGAACCCTAACCCTAACCCGAACCCTAACCCTAAACCTAACCCTAAACCTAACCCTATCCCTAACCCTAACCCTAACCCTAACCCGAACCCTAACCCTAACCCGAACCCTAACCCTAACCCTAACCCTCCCCTAACCCGAACCCTAACCCTAACCCGAACCCTAACCCTAACCCTAACCCGAACCCTAACCCTAACCCGAACCCTACCCCGAACCCTATCCCGAACCCTAAACCGAACCCTAACCCGAATCCTAACCCTAACCCTAACCCGAACCCTAACCCGAACCCTAACCCTAACCCTAACCCGAATCCTAACCCTAACCCTAACCCTAACCCAAACCCTAACCCGAAACCTAACCCTAACCCAAAACCTAACCCTAACCCGAACCCTAACCCTAAAACTAACCCGAACCCAAACCCCTAACCCGAACCCGAACTCGAACCCGAACCCGAACCCGAACCCTAACCCGAACCCGAACTCGAACCCAAAACATAACCCTAACCCTAACCCGAACCCTAACCCTAACCCGAAACCTAACACGAACCCTAACCTTAAACCTAACCCGAACCCTAACCCGAACCCGAACCCGAACCCAAACCATAACCCTAACCCTAACCCGAACCCTAACCCTAACCCTAAACCTAACCCTAACCCGAACCCTAACCCTAACCCTAACCCTAACCCTAACCCTAACCCTAACCCGGACCCTAACCCTAACCCTAACCCTCACCCTAAACTTAACCCCTAACCCTAATCCGAACCCTAACCCTAACTCGAACCCTAAACCTAACCCTAACCCGAACCCTAACCCTAACCCTAACCCGAACCCTAACCCGAACCCTAACCTTAAACCTAACCCTAACCCTAACCAGAACCCTAACCCTAACCCTAACCCTAACCCTAACCCTAACCCGAACCCTAACCCTAACCCTAACCCTAACCCTAACTCTAACCCCTAACCCTAACACCTACCCTAACCCTAACCCGAACCCTGACCCCAACCCTAACCCGAACCCTAACCCTAAACCGAACCCTAACCCTAACCAGAACCCTAACACTAAACCTAACCCTAAACCTAACCCTAAACCTAACCCTAACCCGAACCCTAACCCGAACCATAATCCTAACCCTAACTCTAAACCTAACACTAACCCGAACCCTAACCCTTACCCTAACCCGAACCCGAACCCTAAACCGAATCCTAACCCTAACCCTAACCCGAACCCTAACCCTAAACCAAACCCGAACCCTAACCCTAACTCGAACCCTAACACGAACCCTAACCCGAAACCTAAACCGAACCCTAACCCGAACCCTAAACCGAACCCTAACCCGAACCCTAACCCGAACCCTAACCCGAAACCTAACCCTAACCCGAACCCTAACCCGAACCCAAACCCTAACCCGAACCCGAACCCTAACCCTAACCCTAACCCGACCCCTAACCCGAAACCTAACACGAACCCTAAACCTAACCCTAACCCTAACCCTAACCCTAACCCGAACCCTAACTTTAACCCTAACCCTAACCCTAACCCTAACCCCTAAACCTAACCCCAACCCTAACCCTAACCCAAACCCTAACCCTAACCCTAACCCGAACCCTAACCCTAACCCGAACCCTTACCCTAACCCGAACCCTAACCCTAAACCTAACCCTAAACCTAACCCTATCCCTAACCCTAACCCTAACCCTAACCCGAACCCTAACCCTAAGCCGAACCCTAACCCTAACCCTAACCCTCCCCTAACCCGAAACCTAACCCTAACCCGAACCCTAACCCTAACCCTAACCCGAACCCTAACCCTAACCCGAACCCTACCCCGAACCCTAACCCGAACCCTAAACCGAACCCTAACCCGAATCCTAACACTACCCCTAACCCGAACCCTAACCCGAACCCTAACCCTAACCCTAACCCGAAACCTAACCCTAACCCTAAACCTAACCCTAACCCGAACCCTAACCCTAAACCCAACCCGAACCCAAACCCCTAACCTGAACCCGAACTCGAACCCGAACCCGAACCCGAACCCTAACCCGAACCCGAACTCGAACCCAAACCATAACCCTAACCCTAACCCTAACCCTAACCCTAACCCTAAACCTAACCCTAACCCGAACCATAACCCTAACCCTAACCCTCACCCTAACCCTAACCCCTAACCCTAATCCGAACCCTAACCCTAACTCGAACCCTAAACCTAACCCTAACCCGAACCCTAACCCTAACCCTAACGCGAACCCTAACCCGAACCCTAACCTTAAACCTAACCCTAACCCTAACCCGAACCCTAACCCTAACCCTAACCCTAACCCTAACCCGAACCCTAACCCTAACCCTAACCCTAATCCTAACTCTAACCCCTAACCCTAACCCCAACCCTAACCCTAACCCGAACCCTGACCCCAACCCTAACCCGAACCCTAACCCTAACCCGAACCCTAACCCTAAACCTAACCCTAAACCTAACCCTAAACCTAACCCTAACCCGAACTCTAACCCGAACCATAATCCTAACCCTAACCCTAAACCTAACACTAACCCGAACCCTAACCCTTACCCTAACCCGAACCCGAACCCTAAACCGAATCCTAACCCTAACCCTAACCCGAACCCTAACCCTAACCCAAACCCGAACCCTAACCCTAACTCGAACCCTAACACGAACCCTAACCCGAAACCTAAACCGAACCCTAACCCGAAACCTAAACCGAACCCTAACCCGAACCCTAACCCGAACCCTAACCCGAAACCTAACCCTAACCCGAACCCTAACCCGAACCCAAACCCTAACCCGAACCCGAACCCTAACCCTAACCCTAACCCGACCCCTAACCCGAAACCTAACACGAACCCTAACCCTAACCCTAACCCTAACCCGAACCCTAACTTTAACCCTAACCCTAACCCTAACCCTAACCCCTAAACCTAACCCCAACCCTAACCCTAACCCAAACCCTAACCCTAACCCTAACCCGAACCCTAACCCTAACCCGAACCCTAACCCTAACCCGAACCCTAACCCTAAACCTAACCCTAAACCTAACCCTATCCCTAACCCGAACACTAACCCGAACCCTAAACCTAACCCTAACCCTAACCAGAAACATAACCCTGACACTAACCCTAACCCGAACCCGAACCCTAACCCGAATCCTAACCCTAACCCTAACCCGATCCCTAACCCTAACCCAAACACGAACCCTAACCCTAACCCGAACCCTAACCCGAACCCTAACCCGAACCTTAACCCGAAACCTAACCCGTACCCTAACCCGAACCCTAAACTGAACACTAACCCTAACCCTAACCCGAAACCTAACCTGAACCCTAACCCTCACCCGAACCCTAACCCAAACCCTAACACGAACCCTAACACTAACCCTAACCCGAACCCTAACGCTAACCCGAAACTGAACCCTAACCCAAACACTAACCCTAACCCTAACCCGAACCCTAACCCTAACCCGAAACCTAACCCGAAACCTAAACCTAACCCTAACCCTAATCCTAACCCGAACCCTAACCCTAACCCTAACCCTAACCCGAACCCTAACCCGAAACCCAACTCAAACCCCAACCCTAATGCTAAACCGAACCCGAAACCTAACCCTAACCCTAACCCGAACCCTTACCCTAACCTGAACCCAAACCCGTAACATAACCCGAACCCGAACCCTAAACCTACCCCGAACCCGAACCCAAACCAGACCCTATACCTAACCCGAACCCTAACCCTAATCCTAACCCTAACCCTAACCCTAACCCGAACCCTAACCCGAACCCTAACCCTAAACCTAACCCGAACCAGAACGCTAACCCGAACCCGAACCCTAACCCTAACACGAACCCTAACCTCTAACCCGAACCCGAAACCGAACCCTAAACCAAACCTGAACCCTAACCCCACCCCGAACCCGAACCCAAACCATAACCGTAACCCTAACCCGAAACCTAACACTAACCATAAACCTAACCGTAACCCGAACCCTAACTCTAACCCTAACCCTAACCCGAACCCTAACCTTAATCCTAACCCTAACCCTAACCCCTAACCCTAAGCCGAACCCTAACCCTAACCCTAACCCTAACCCTAACCCTAACCCGAACCCGAACCCTAACCCTAACCCGAACCCTAACCCGAACCCTAACACGAACCCTAACCCGACCCCTAACCCTAACCCTAACCCGAACCCTAAACCGAAATCTAAACCTGACCCTAACCCTAAACCTAACCCCTAACTCTAACCCGAAACCTAACCCTAACACTAAACCTAACCCTAATCCGAACCCTAACCCTAATCCTAACCCTAACCCGAACCCGAACCCTAACCCTAAACCTAACCCTAACCCTAACCCTAACCCTAACCCTAACCCTAACCCGAACCCTAACCCTAACCCGAACCCTAACCCTAACCCTATCCCTCCCCTAACCCGAACCCTAACCCTAATCCGAACCCTAACCCTAACCCTAACCCGAAACCTAACCCTAACACGAACCCTACCCCGAACCCTAACCCGAACCCTAAACCGAACCCTAACCCGAATCCTAACACTAACCCTAACCCGAACCCTAACCCGAACCCTAACCCTAACCCTAACCCTAACCCTAACCCTAACCCTAACCCTAACCCAAACCCTAACCCGAAACCTAACCCTAACCCTAAACCTAACCCTAACCCGAACCCTAACCCTAACCCTAACCCGAACCCAAACCCCTAACCCGAACCCGAACTCGAACCCGAACCCGAACCCGAACCCTAACCCGAACCCGAACCCGAACCCAAACCATAACCCTAACCCTAACCCGAACCCTAACCCTAACCCTAAACCTAACCCTAACCCGAACCCTAACCCTAACCCTAACCCTAACCCTAACCCGAACCCTAACCCTAACCCTAACCCTCACCCTAACCTTAACCCCTAACACTAATCCGAACCCTAACCCTAACTCGAAACCTAAACCTAACCCTAACCCGAACCCTAACCCTAACCCTAACCCGAACCCTAACACGAACCCTAACCTTAAACCTAACCCTAACCCTAACCCGAACCCTAACCCTAACCCTAACCCTAACCCTAACCCGAACCCTAACCCTAACCCTAACCCTAACCCTAACCCTAACTCTAACCCCTAACCCTAAGCCGAAGCCTAACCCTAACCCTAACCCTCCCCTAACCCGAACACTAACCCTAACCCGAACCCTAACCCTAACCCTAACCCGAACCCTAACCCTAAACCGAACCCTACCCCGAACCCTAACCCTAACCCTAACCCTAACCCGAAACCTAACCCTAACCCTAACTCTAACCCTAAACCTAACCCTAACCCGAACCCTAACCCTAACACTAACCCGAACCCTAACCCGAACTCTAACCCGAAACCTAACCCTAACCCTAACCCTAACCCTAACCCGAACCCTAACCCTAACCCGAACCCTAACCCGAACCCTAACCCTAACCCGAACCCTAACACGAACCTAACCCGTCCCCTAAACCTAACCCTAACCCGAACCCTAAACCGAACCCTAAACCTGACCCTAACCCTAAACCTAACCCCTAACTCTAACCCGAAACCTAACCCTAACACTAAACCTAACCCTAATCCGAACCCTAACCCTAACCCTAACCCTAACCCGAATCCGAACCCTAACCCTAAACCTAACCCTATCCCTAACCCTAACCCTAACCCTAACCCGAACCCTAACCCTAACCCGAACCCTAACCCTAACCCTAACCCTTCCCTAACCCGAACCCTAACCCTAACCCGAACCCTAACCCTAACCCTAACCCGAACCCTAACCCTAACCCGAACCCTATCCCGAACCCTAACCCGAACCCTAAACCGAACCCTAACCCGAATCCTAACACTAACCCTAACCCGAACCCTAACCCGAACCCTAACCCTAAACCTAACCTGAATCCTAACCCTAACCCTAACCCAAACCCTAACCCGAAACCTAACCCTAACCCTAAACCTAACCCTAACCCGAACCCTAACCCTAACCCTAACCCGAACCCAAACCCCTAATCCGAACCCGAACTCGAACCCGAACCCGAATCCGAACCCTAACCCGAACCCGAATCCGAACCCAAACCATAACCCTAACCCTAACCCGAACCCTAACCCTAACCCTAAACCTAACCCTAACCCGAACCCTAACCCTAACCCTAACCCTAACCCTAACCCGAACCCTAACCCTAACCCTAACCCTCACCCTAACCTTAACCCCTAACCCTAATCCGAACCCTAACCCTAACTCGAAACCTAAACCTAACCCTAACCCGAACCCTAACCCTAACCCTAACCCGAACCCTAACACGAACCCTAACCTTAAACCTAACCGTAACCCTAACCCGAACCCTAACCCTAACCCTAACCCTAACCCAAACACGAACCCTAACCCTAACCCGAACCCTAACCCGAACCCTAACCCGAACCCTAACCCGAAACCTAACCCGTACCCTAACCCGAACCCTAAACTGAACACTAACCCTAACCCTAACCCGAACCCTAACCTGAACCCTAACCCTCACCCGAACCCTAACCCAAACCCTAACACGAACCCTAACACTAACCCTAACCCGAACCCTAACGCTAACCCGAAACTGAACCCTAACCCAAACACTAACCCTAACCCTAACCCGAACCCTAACCCTAACCCGAAACCTAACCCGAAACCTAAACCTAACCCTAACCCTAATCCTAACCCGAACCCTAACCCTAACCCTAACCCTAACCCGAACCCTAACCCGAAACCCAACTCGAACCCCAACCCTAATGCTAACCCGAACCCGAAACCTAACCCTAACCCTAACCCGAACCCTTACCCTAACCCGAACCCAAACCCGTAACATAACCCGAACCCGAACCCTAACCCTACCCCGAACCCGAACCCAAACCAGACCCTATACCTAACCCGAACCCTAACCCTAATCCTAACCCTAACCCTAACCCTAACCCGAACCCTAACCCGAACCCTAACCCTAAACCTAACCCGAACCAGAACGCTAACCCGAACCCGAACCCTAACCCTAACACGAACCCTAACCTCTAACCCGAACCCGAAACCGAACCCTAAACCAAACCTGAACCCTAACCCCACCCCGAACCCGAACCCAAACCATAACCGTAACCCTAACCCGAAACCTAACACTAACCATAAACTTAACCGTAACCCGAACCCTAACTCTAACCCTAACCCTAACCCGAACCCTAACCCTAATCCTAACCCTAACCCTAACCCTAACCCCTAACCCGAACCCTAACCCTAACCCTAACCCGAACCCTAACCCGAACCCTAACCCTAAACCTAACCTGAACACTAACCCCTAACACTAACCCAAACACGAATCCTAACCCGAACCCGAACCCTAACCCGAACCCGAACCCGAACCCTAACCCAAACCAGAACCCGAACCCGAGGCCTAACCCTAACCCTAACCCGAAACCTAACCCCTAACCCTAACCCTAACCCTAACCCTAACCCGAAACCTAACCCTAACCCTAACTCTAACCCTAAACCTAACCCTAACCCGAACCCTAACCCTAACACTAACCCGAACCCTAACCCGAACTCTAACCCGAAACCTAACCCTAACCCTAACCCTAACCCTAACCCGAACCCTAACCCTAACCCGAACCCTAACCCGAACCCTAACCCTAACCCGAACCCTAACACGAACCCTAACCCGACCCCTAACCCTAACCCTAACCCGAACCCTAAACCGAACTCTAAACCTGACCCTAACCCTAAACCTAACCCCTAACTCTAACCCGAAACCTAACCCTAACACTAAACCTAACCCTAATCCGAACCCTAACCCTAATCCTAACCCTAACCCGAACCCGAACCCTAACCCTAAACCTAACCCTAACCCTAACCCTAACCCTAACCCGAACCCTAACCCTAACCCGAACCCTAACCCTAACCCTAACCCTCCCCTAACACGAACCCTAACCCTAACCCGAACCCTAACCCTAACCCTAACCCGAAACCTAACCCTAACCCGAACCCTACCCCGAACCCTAACCCGAACCCTAAACCGAACCCTAACCCGAATCCTAACACTAACCCTAACCCGAACCCTAACCCGAACCCTAACAATAACCCTAACCCGAATCCTAACCCTAACCCTAACCCAAACCCTAACCCGAAACCTAACCCTAACCCTAAACCTAACCCTAACCCGAACCCTAACCCTAACCCTAACCCGAACCCAAACCCCTAACCCGAACCCGCACTCGAACCCGAACCCGAACCCGAACCCTAACCCGAACCCGAACCCGAACCCAAACCATAACCCTAACCCTAACCCGAACCCTAACCCTAACCCTAAACCTAACCCTAACCCGAACCCTAACCCTAACCCTAACCCTAACCCTAAACCTAACCCGAACCCTAACCCTAACCCTAACCCTCACCCTAACCTTAACCCCTAACCCTAATCCGAACCCTAAACCTAACTCGAAACCTAAACCTAACCCTAACCCGAACCCTAACCCTAACCCGAAACCTAACACGAACCCTAACCTTAAACCTAACCCTAACCCTAACCCGAACCCTAACCCTAACCCTAACCCTAACCCTAACCCGAACCCTAACCCTAACCCTAACCCTAACCCTAACCCTAACTCTAACCCCTAACCCAAAACCTAACCCTAACCCGAACCCTGACCCCAACCCTAAGCCGAACCCTAACCCTAACCCGAACCCTAACCCTAACCCGAACCCTAACCCTAAACCTAACCCTAAACCTAACCCTAAACCTAACCCTAACCCGAACCCTAACCCGAACCATAATCCTAACACTAACCCTAAACCTAACACTAACCCGAACCCTAACCCTTACCCTAACCCGAACCCGAACCCTAAACCGAATCCTAACCCTAACCCTAACCCGAACCCTAACCCTAACCCTAACCCTAACCCTAACCCTAACCCTAACCCTAACCCGAACCCTAACTTTAACCCTAACCCTAACCCTAACCCTAACCCCTAAACCTAACCCCAACCCTAACCCTAACCCAAACCCTAACCCTAACCCTAACCCGAACCCTAACCCTAACCCGAACCCTAACCCTAACCCGAACCCTAACCCTAAACCTAACCCTAAACCTAACCCTATCCCTAACCCTAACCCTAACCCTAACCCGAACCCTAAACCTAACCCGAACCCTAACCCTAACCCTAACCCTCCCCTAACCCGAACCCTAACCCTAACCCGAACCCTAACCCTAACCCTAACCCGAACCCTAACCCTAACCCGAACCCTACCCCGAACCCTATCCCGAACCCTAAACCGAACCCTAACCCGAATCCTAACCCTAACCCTAACCCGAACCCTAACCCGAACCCTAACCCTAACCCTAACCCGAATCCTAACCCTAACCCTAACCCTAACCCAAACCCTAACCCGAAACCTAACCCTAACCCAAAACCTAACCCTAACCCGAACCCTAACCCTAAAACTAACCCGAACCCAAACCCCTAACCCGAACCCGAACTCGAACCCGAACCCGAACCCGAACCCTAACCCGAACCCGAACTCGAACCCAAAACATAACCCTAACCCTAACCCGAACCCTAACCCTAACCCTAAACCTAACCCTAACCCGAACCCTAACCCTAACCCTAACCCTAACCCTAACCCGAACCCTAACCCTAACCCTAACCCTCACCCTAACCCTAACCCCTAACCCTAATCCGAACCCTAACCCTAACTCGAACCCTAAACCTAACCCTAACCCGAACCCTAACCCTAACCCTAACCCGAACCCTAACCCGAACCCTAACCTTAAACCTAACCCTAACCCTAACCCGAACCCTAAACCTAACCCTAACACTAACCCTAACCCGAACCCTAACCCTAACCCTAACCCTAACCCTAACTCTAACCCCTAACCCTAACCCCAACCCTAACCCTAACCCGAACCCTGACCCCAACCCTAACCCGAACCCTAACCCTAACCCGAACCCTAACCCTAACCCGAACCCTAACACTAAACCTAACCCTAAACCTAACCCTAAACCTAACCCTAACCCGAACCCTAACCCGAACCATAATCCTAACCCTAACCCTAAACCTAACACTAACCCGAACCCTAACCCTTACCCTAACCCGAACCCGAACCCTAAACCGAATCCTAACCCTAACCCTAACCCGAACCCTAACCCTAACCCAAACCCGAACCCTAACCCTAACTCGAACCCTAACACGAACCCTAACCCGAAACCTAAACCGAACCCTAACCCGAACCCTAAACCGAACCCTAACCCGAACCCTAACCCGAACCCTAACCCGAAACCTAACCCTAACCCGAACCCTAACCCGAACCCAAACCCTAACCCTAACCCGAACCCGAACCCTAACCCTAACCCTAACCCGACCCCTAACCCGAAACCTAACACGAACCCTAACCCTAACCCTAACCCTAACCCTAACCCTAACCCGAACCCTAACTTTAACCCTAACCCTAACCCTAACCCTAACCCCTAAACCTAACCCCAACCCTAACCCTAACCCAAACCCTAACCCTAACCCTAACCCGAACCCTAACCCTAACCCGAACCCTAACCCTAACCCGAACCCTAACCCTAAACCTAACCCTAAACCTAACCCTATCCCTAACCCGAACCCTAACCTGAACCCTAACCCTAACCCTAACCCTAACCAGAAACATAACCCTGACACTAACCCTAACCCGAACCCGAACCCTAACCCGAATCCTAACCCTAACCCTAACCCGAACCCTAACCCTAACCCAAACACGAACCCTAACCCTAACCCGAACCCTAACCCGAACCCTAACCCGAACCCTAACCCGAAACCTAACCCGTACCCTAACCCGAACCCTAAACTGAACACTAACCCTAACCCTAACCCGAACCCTAACCTGAACCCTAACCCTAACCCGAACCCTAACCCAAACCCTAACACGAACCCTAACCCTAACCCTAACCCGAACCCTAACGCTAACCCGAAACTGAACCCTAACCCAAACACTAACCCTAACCCTAACCCGAACCCTAACCCTAACCCGAAACCTAACCCGAAACCTAACCCTAACCCTAACCCTAATCCTAACCCGAACCCTAACCCTAACCCTAACCCTAACCCGAACCCTAACCCGAAACCCAACTCGAACCCCAACCCTAATGCTAACCCGAACCCGAAACCTAACCTTAACCCTAACCCGAACCCTTACCCTAACCCGAACCCAAACCCGTAACATAACCCGAACCCGAACCCTAACCCTACCCCGAACCCGAACCCAAACCAGACCCTATACCTAACCCGAACCCTAACCCTAATCCTAACCCTAACACTAACCCGAACCCTAACCCGAACCCTAACCCTAAACCTAACCCGAACCAGAACGCTAACCCGAACCCGAACCCTAACCCTAACACGAACCCTAACCTCTAACCCGAACCCAAAACCGAACCCTAAACCAAACCTGAACCCTAACCCTACCCCGAACCCGAACCCAAACCATAACCCTAACCCTAACCCGAAACCTAACACTAACCATAAACCTAACCGTAACCCGAACCCTAACTCTAACCCTAACCCTAACCCGAACCCTAACACTAATCCTAACCCTAACCCTAACCCTAACCCCTAACCCTAAGCCGAACCCTAACCCTAACCCTAACCCTAACCCTAACCCTAACCCGAACCCTAACCCTAACCCTAACCCGAACCCTAACCCGAACCCTAACCCTAAACCTAACCTGAACACTAACCCCTAACACTAACCCAAACACGAATCCTAACCCGAACCCGAACCCTAACCCGAACCCGAACCCGAACCCTAACCCAAACCAGAACCCGAACCCGAGGCCTAACCCTAACCCTAACCCGAAACCTAACCCCTAACCCTAACCCTAACCCTAACCCTAACCCGAAACCTAACCCTAACCCTAACTCTAACCCTAAACCTAACCCTAACTAGAACCCTAACCCTAACCCTAACCCTAACCCTAACTCTAACCCCTAACCCTAACCCCAACCCTAACCCTAACCCGAACCCTGACCCCAACCCTAACCCGAACCCTAACCCTAACCCGAACCCTAACCCTAACCCGAACCCTAACACTAAACCTAACCCTAAACCTAACCCTAAACCTAACCCTAACCCGAACCCTAACCCGAACCATAATCCTAACCCTAACCCTAAACCTAACACTAACCCGAACCCTAACCCTTACCCTAACCCGAACCCGAACCCTAAACCGAATCCTAACCCTAACCCTAACCCGAACCCTAACCCTAACCCAAACCCGAACCCTAACCCTAACTCGAACCCTAACACGAACCCTAACCCGAAACCTAAACCGAACCCTAACCCGAACCCTAAACCGAACCCTAACCCGAACCCTAACCCGAACCCTAACCCGAAACCTAACCCTAACCCGAACCCTAACCCGAACCCAAACCCTAACCCTAACCCGAACCCGAACCCTAACCCTAACCCTAACCCGACCCCTAAACCGAAACCTAACACGAACCCTAACCCTAACCCTAACCCTAACCCTAACCCTAACCCGAACCCTAACTTTAACCCTAACCCTAACCCTAACCCTAACCCCTAAACCTAACCCCAACCCTAACCCTAACCCAAACCCTAACCCTAACCCTAACCCGAACCCTAACCCTAACCCGAACCCTAACCCTAACCCGAACCCTAACCCTAAACCTAACCCTAAACCTAACCCTATCCCTAACCCGAACCCTAACCTGAACCCTAACCCTAACCCTAACCCTAACCAGAAACATAACCCTGACACTAACCCTAACCCGAACCCGAACCCTAACCCGAATCCTAACCCTAACCCTAACCCGAACCCTAACCCTAACCCAAACACGAACCCTAACCCTAACCCGAACCCTAACCCGAACCCTAACCCGAACCCTAACCCGAAACCTAACCCGTACCCTAACCCGAACCCTAAACTGAACACTAACCCTAACCCTAACCCGAACCCTAACCTGAACCCTAACCCTAACCCGAACCCTAACCCAAACCCTAACACGAACCCTAACCCTAACCCTAACCCGAACCCTAACGCTAACCCGAAACTGAACCCTAACCCAAACACTAACCCTAACCCTAACCCGAACCCTAACCCTAACCCGAAACCTAACCCGAAACCTAACCCTAACCCTAACCCTAATCCTAACCCGAACCCTAACCCTAACCCTAACCCTAACCCGAACCCTAACCCGAAACCCAACTCGAACCCCAACCCTAATGCTAACCCGAACCCGAAACCTAACCTTAACCCTAACCCGAACCCTTACCCTAACCCGAACCCAAACCCGTAACATAACCCGAACCCGAACCCTAACCCTACCCCGAACCCGAACCCAAACCAGACCCTATACCTAACCCGAACCCTAACCCTAATCCTAACCCTAACACTAACCCGAACCCGAACCCTAACCCGAACCCTAAACCTAAACCTAACCCGAACCAGAACGCTAACCCGAACCCGAACCCTAACCCTAACACGAACCCTAACCTCTAACCCGAACCCAAAACCGAACCCTAAACCAAACCTGAACCCTAACCCTACCCCGAACCCGAACCCAAACCATAACCCTAACCCTAACCCGAAACCTAACACTAACCATAAACCTAACCGTAACCCGAACCCTAACTCTAACCCTAACCCTAACCCGAACCCTAACACTAATCCTAACCCTAACCCTAACCCTAACCCCTAACCCTAAGCCGAACCCTAACCCTAACCCTAACCCTAACCCTAACCCTAACCCGAACCCTAACCCTAACCCTAACCCGAACCCTAACCCGAACCCTAACCCTAAACCTAACCTGAACACTAACCCCTAACACTAACCCAAACACGAATCCTAACCCGAACCCGAACCCTAACCCGAACCCGAACCCGAACCCTAACCCAAACCAGAACCCGAACCCGAGGCCTAACCCTAACCCTAACCCGAAACCTAACCCCTAACCCTAACCCTAACCCTAACCCTAACCCGAAACCTAACCCTAACCCTAACTCTAACCCTAAACCTAACCCTAACTAGAACCCTAACCCTAACACTAACCCGAACCCTAACCCGAACTCTAACCCGAAACCTAACCCTAACCCTAACCCTAACCCTAACCCGAACCCTAAACCTAACCCGAACCCTAACCCGAACCCTAACCCTAACCCGAACCCTAACACGAACCCTAACCCGACCCCTAACCCTAACCCTAACCCGAACCCTAAACCGAAACCTAAACCTGACCCTAACCCTAAACCTAACCCCTAACTCTAACCCGAAACCTAACCCTAACACTAAACCTAACCCTAATCCGAACCCTAACCCTAACCCTAACCCTAATCCGAACCCGAACCCTAAACCTAACCCTAACCCTAACCCTAACCCTAACCCTAACCCGAACCCTAATCCTAACCCGAACCCTAACCCTAACCCTAACCCTAACCCTAACCCTAACCCGAACCCTAACCCTAACCCGAACCCTAACCCTAACCCTAAACCTAACCCTAACCCGAACCCTAACCCTAACCCGAACCCGAACCCGAACCCTAACCCTAACCCTAACCCGAACCCTAACCCTAAACCGAACCCTACCCCGAACCCTAACCCGAACCCTAAACCGAACCCTAACCCGAACCCTAAACCGAACCCTAACCCGAACCCTAACCCGAACCCTAACCCTAACCCTAACCCGAATCCTAACCCTAACCCTAACCCAAACCCTAACCCGAAACCTAACCCTAACCCTAAACCTAACCCTAACCCGAACCCTAACCCTAACCCTAACCCGAACCCAAACCCCTAACCCGAACCCGAACTCGAACCCGAACCCGAACCCGAACCCTAACCCGAACCCGAATCCGAACCCAAACCATAACCCTAACCCTAACCCGAACCCTAACCCTAACCCTAAACCTAACCCCAACCCGAACCCTAACCCTAAACCTAACCCTAACCCTAACCCTAACCCGAACCCTAACCCTAACCCTAACCCTCACCCTAACCCTAACCCCTAACCCTAATCCGAACCCTAACCCTAACTCGAACCCTAAACCTAACCCTAACCCGAACCCTAACCCTAACCCTAACCCGAACCCTAACCCGAACCCTAACCTTAAACCTAACCCTAACCCTAACCCGAACACTAACCCTAACCCTAACCCTAACCCTAACCCGAACCCTAACACTAACCCTAACCCTAACCCTAACTCTAACCCCTAACCCTAACCCCAACCCTAACCCTAACCCGAACCCTGACCCCAACCCTAACCCGAACCCTAACCCTAAACCGAACCCTAACCCTAACCCGAACCCTAACCCTAAACCTAACCCTAAACCTAACCCTAACCCTAACCCTAACCCGAACCCTAACCCGAACCCTAATCCTAACCCTAACCCTAAACCTAACACTAACCCGAACCCTAACCCTTACCCTAACCCGAAACCGAACCCTAAACCGAATCCTAACCCTAACCCTAACCCGAACCCTAACCCTAACCCAAACCCGAACCCTAACCCTAACCCGAACCCTAACACGAACCCTAACCCGAAACCTAAACCGAACCCTAACCCGAACCCTAAACCGAACCCTAACCCGAACCCTAACCCGAACCCTAACCCGAACCCTAACCCTAAACCGAACCCTAACCCGAACCCTAACCCGAACCCAAACCCTAACCCTAACACGAACCCTAACGCTAACCCGAACCCGAACCCTAACCCGAACCATAACCCGAACCCTAACCCGAACCCTAACCCTAACCCTAACCCTAATCCTAACCCGAACCCTAACCCTAACCCTAACCCTAACCCGAACCCTAACCCGAAACCTAACTCGAACCCCAACCCTAACGCTAACCCGAACCCGAAACCTAACCCTAACACTAACCCGAACCCTTACCCTAACCCGAACCCGAACCCGTAACCTAACCCGAACCTGAACCCTAACCCTACCCCGAACCCGAACCCAAACCAGACCCTATACCTAACCCGAAACCTAACCCTAACCCTAACCCTAACCCTAACCCTAACCCGAACCCTAACCCGA
Organism: Urocyon cinereoargenteus; assembly: GCA_032313775.1. Classification (NCBI taxonomy): domain Eukaryota; kingdom Metazoa; phylum Chordata; class Mammalia; order Carnivora; family Canidae; genus Urocyon; species Urocyon cinereoargenteus. The sequence continues at coordinate 589,422 of JAVLSZ010000132.1, read as the reverse complement.
ACCCTAACCCTAACCCTAACCCGAACCAGAACGCTAACCCGAACCCGAACCCTAACCAAAACCTAACCATTACCCTAACCGGAACCCTAACCCTAACCCTAACCCGAACCGGAACGCTAAACCGAACCCTAACCCGAAACCTAACCCTAACGCTAACCCCGAAACCGAACCCTAACCCTAACCCTTACCCTAACCCGAACCCTAAACCGAACCCTAACCCGAACCGAAACCCTAACCCGAACCCGAACCCTAACCCTAACCCTAACCCGACCCCTAACCCGAAACCTAACACGAACCCTAACCCTAACCCTAACCCTAACCCTAACCCGAACCCTAACTTTAACCCTAACCCTAACCCTAACCCCTAAACCTAACCCCAACCCTAACCCTAACCCAAACCCTAACCCTAACCCTAACCCGAACCCTAACCCTAACACGAACCCTAACCCTAACCCGAACCCTAACCCTAAACCTAACCCTAAACCTAACCCTATCCCTAACCCGAACCCTAAACCGAACCCTAAACCTAACCCTAACCCTAACCAGAAACATAACCCTAACACTAACCCTAACCCGAACCCGAACCCTAACCCGAATCCTAACCCTAACCCTAACCCGAACACTAACCCTAACCCAAACACGAACCCTAACCCTAACCCGAACCCTAACCCGAACCCTAACCCGAACCCTAACCCGAAACCTAACCCGTACCCTAACCCGAACCCTAAACCGAACACTAACCCTAACCCTAACCCTAACCCGAACCCTAACCTGAACCCTAACCCTAACCCGAACCCTAACCCAAACCCTAACACGAACCCTAACCCTAACACTAACCCGAACCCTAACGCTAACCCGAAACCGAACCCTAACCCAAACACTAACCCTAACCCTAACCCGAACCCTAACCCTAACCCTAACCCGAAACCTAACCCGAAACCTAACCCTAACCCTAACCCTAACCCTAACCCGAACCCTAACCCTAACCCGAACCGGAAACATAACCATAACCCTAACCCGAACCCGAACCCTAACCCCTTACCCGAATCCTATCCCTAACCCGAACCCTCACACGAACCCTAACCCTAACCCTAACACCGAATCCGAACCCTAACCCTAACCCTAACCCTAACCCGAACCCTAACCCGAACCCTAACCCGAACCCCAACCCTAAATCTAACCCGAACCCGAACCCTAACCCTAACCCTAACCCGAACCCTAAACATAACCCGAACCCTAACCCTAACCCTAACCCTAACCCTAACCAGAACCCTAACCCTAACCCTAAAACGACCCCTAACCCGAACCCTAACATGAACCCTAACCCTAACCCTAAACCTAACCCGAACCCTAACCCTAACCCTAAACCGAACCCTAACCCTAAGCCGAACCCTAAAACTAACCCTAACCCGAACCCTAACCCTAACCCAAACCCGAACCCTAAACCTAACCCGAAACCTAACCCGAACCCAACCCTAACCCGAAACCTAACCCTAACCCGAACCCTAACCCTAAACGTAACCCTAACCCGAAACCTAAATCTAACCCAAACCCTAACACTAAACCTAACCCGAACCCTAACCCTAACCCTAACCCGAACCCTAACCGTAACCCGATCCCTAACACTAACCCTAACGCTAAACCTAACCCTAACCCGAACCCTAAACCTAACCCTAACCCGAACACTAACCCGAACCCTAAACCTAACCTGAACACTAAACCCTAACCCTAACCTGAACCCTAACCCTAACCCGAACCCGAACCCTAAACCTAACCCGAACTCGAACCCGAACCCTAACCCGAACCCGAACCCGAACCCAACCTTAACCCTTACCCAAACCCTAACACTAACCCTAACCCTAACCCTAACCCGAACCCTAAACCTAACCCTAACTCTAAACCTAAACCTAACCCTAACCCGAACCCTAACCCTAACCCTAACCCGAACCCTAACCCGAACCCTAACCCGAAACCTAACCCTAACCCTAACCCTAACCCGAACCCGAACCTTAACCCTAACCCGAACCCTAACCCTAACCCTAAACCGAACCCTAACCCGAACTCTAAACCGAACCCTAAACCTAACCCTAAACCGAACCCTAAAACGAACCCTAACCCTAACCCTAACCCAAACCCTAACCATAACCCTAACCCTAACCCTAACCCCTAACCCTAACCCTAACCCTAACCCTAACACTAACCCTAAAACCTAAGCCTAACCCTAACCCTAACCCTAACCCGAACCCTAACCCTAACCCTAACCCGAACCCTAACCCTAACCCTAACCCTAAACCTAACCCGAACCCTAACCCTAACCCTAACCCTAACCCTAACCCCTAACCCTAACCCGAACCCGAACCCTAACCCGAACCCTAACCCTAACCCTAACCCGAACCCTAACACTAACCCTAACCCAAACCCTAACAAGAACCCTAACCCTAACCCTAACCCTAACCCGAAACCTAACACTAACCCTAACCCGAACCCTAACCTCTCACCCGAACCCGAACCCGAACCCTAAAGAAAATTCGAAACATAACCCTACCCCGAACCCGAACCCAAATCATAAGCCTAAACCTAACTCGAACCCTAACACTAACCATAACCCTAACCGTAACCCGAACCCTAAACCTAACCATAACCCTAACCCTAACCCGAACCCTAACCCTAACCCTAACCCTAACCCTAACCCTAACCCCTAACCCTCACCCGAACCCTAACACTACCACTAACCCTAACACTAACCCTAACCCGAACCCTAACCCTAACCCTAACCCGAACCCTAACCCGAACCCTAACACTAACCCTAACCTGAACACTAACCCCTAACCCTAACCCTAACCCTAACCCCTAACCCTAACCCGAACCCTAACCCTAACCCTAACCCTAACCCTAACCCGAACCCTAACCCGAACTCTAACCCGAACCCTAACCCTAACCCTAACCCGAACCCTAAACCGAACACTAACGCTGACCCTAACCCTAACCCTAACCCCTAACTCTAACCCGAACCCTAACCCTAACACTAAACCTAACCCTAATCCGAACCCTAACCCTAACCCTAACCCTAAACCGAACCCGAATCCTAACCCGAAACCTAACACTAACCCTAACCCTAAACCTAACCCGAACCCTAACCCGAACCCTAACCCTAACCCTAACCCTAACCCTAACCCCTAACCCTAACCCCAACCCTAACCCTAACCCGAACCCTAACCCTAACCCTAACCCGAACCCTAACCCTAACCCGAACCCTAACCCTAACCCGAACCCTAACCCTAACCCTAACCCTAACTCTAACGCTAAACCTAACCCTAACCCGAAACCTAAATCTAACCCGAACCCTAACCCTAACCCGAACCCGAACCCTAACCCCTTACCCGAATCCTATCCCAAACCCGAACCCTCACACGAACCCTAACCCTAACCCTAACACCGAACCCGAACCCTAACCCTAACCCTAACCAGAACCCTAACCCGAACCCTAACCCGAACCCCAACCCTAAATCTAACCCGAACCCGAACCCTAACCCTAACCCTAACCCGAACCCTAAACATAACCCGAACCCTAACCCTAACCCTAACCCTAACCCGAACCCTAACCCTAACCCTAAAACTACCCCTAACCCGAACCCTAACACGAACCCTAACCCTATCCCTAAACCTAACCCGAACCCTAACCCTAACCCTAAACCGAACCCTAACCCTAAGCCGAACCCTAAACCTAACCCTAACCCGAACCCTAACCCTAACCCAAACCCGAACCCTAAACCTAACCCGAAACCTAACCCGAACCCAACCCTAACCCGAAACCTAACCCTAACCCGAACCCTAACCCTAAACGTAACCCTAACCCGAAACCTAAATCTAACCCAAACCCTAACACTAAACCTAACCCGAACCCTAACCCTAACCCTAACCCGAACCCTAACCGTAACCCGATCCCTAACACTAACCCTAACCCTAAACCTAACCCTAACCCGAACCCTAAACCTAACCCTAACCCGAACACTAACCCGAACCCTAACCCTAACCTGAACACTAAACCCTAACCCTAACCTGAACGCTAACCCTAACCCGAACCCGAACCCTAAACCTAACCCGAACTCGAACCCGAACCCTAACCCGAACCCGAACCCGAACCCAACCTTAACCCTTACCCGAACCCTAACACTAACCCTAACCCTAACCCTAACCCGAACCTTAAACCTAACCCTAACTCTAAACCTAAACCTAACCCTAACCCGAACCCTAACCCTAACCCTAACCCGAACCCTAACCCGAACCCTAACCCGAAACCTAACCCTAACCCTAACCCTAACCCGAACCCGAACCTTAACCCTAACCCGAACCCTAACCCTAACCCTAAACCGAACCCTAACCCGAACTCTAAACCGAACCCTAAACCTAACCCTAAACCGAACCCTAAAACGAACCCTAACCCTAACCCTAACCCAAAACCTAACCCTAACCCTAACCCTAACCGTAAACCCTAACCCTAACCCTAACCCTAACCCTAACACTAACCCTAAAACCTAAGCCTAACCCTAACCCTAACCCTAACCCGAACCCTAACCCTAACCCTAACCCGAACCCGAACCCTAACCCTAACCCTAAACCTAACCCGAACCCTAACCCTAACCCTAACCCTAACCCTAACCCCTAACCCTAACCCGAACCCGAACCCTAACCCGAACCCTAACCCTAACCCTAACCCGAACCCTAACACTAACCCTAACCCAAACCCTAACAAGAACCCTAACCCTAACCCTAACCCTAACCCGAAACCTAACACTAACCCTAACCCGAACCCTAACCTCTAACCCGAACCCGAACCCGAACCCTAAAAAAAACCCGAAACATAACCCTACCCCGAACCCGAACCCAAATCATAAGCCTAAACCTAACCCGAACCCTAACACTAACCATAACCCTAACCGTAACCCGAACCCTAAACCTAACCCTAACCCTAACCCTAACCCGAACCCTAACCCTAACCCTAACCCTAACCCTAACACTAACCCCTAACCCTCACCCGAACCATAACACTACCACTAACCCTAACACTAACCCTAACCCGAACCCTAACCCTAACCCTAAACCGAACCCTAACCCGAACCCTAACACTAACCCTAACCTGAACACTAACCCCTAACCCTAACCCTAACCCTAACCCCTAACCCTAACCCGAACCCTAACCCTAACCCTAACCCTAACCCTAACCCTAACCCTAACCCGAACTCTAACCCGAACCCTAACCCTAACCCTAACCCGAACCCTAACCCGAACCCCAACCCTAAATCTAACCCGAACCCGAACCCTAACCCTAACCCTAACCCGAACCCTAAACATAACCCGAACCCTAACCCTAACCCTAACCCTAACCCGAACCCTAACCCTAACCCTAAAACTACCCCTAACCCGAACCCTAACACGAACCCTAACCCTATCCCTAAACCTAACCCGAACCCTAACCCTAACCCTAAACCGAACCCTAACCCTAAGCCGAACCCTAAACCTAACCCTAACCCGAACCCTAACCCTAACCCAAACCCGAACCCTAAACCTAACCCGAAACCTAACCCGAACCCAACCCTAACCCGAAACCTAACCCTAACCCGAACCCTAACCCTAAACGTAACCCTAACCCGAAACCTAAATCTAACCCAAACCCTAACACTAAACCTAACCCGAACCCTAACCCTAACCCTAACCCGAACCCTAACCGTAACCCGATCCCTAACACTAACCCTAACCCTAAACCTAACCCTAACCCGAACCCTAAACCTAACCCTAACCCGAACACTAACCCGAACCCTAACCCTAATCTGAACACTAAACCCTAACCCTAACCTGAACCCTAACCCTAACCCGAACCCGAACCCTAAACCTAACCCGAACTCGAACCCGAACCCTAACCCGAACCCGAACCCGAACCCAACCTTAACCCTTACCCGAACCCTAACACTAACCCTAACCCTAACCCTAACCCGAACCTTAAACCTAACCCTAACTCTAAACCTAAACCTAACCCTAACCCGAACCCTAACCCTAACCCTAACCCGAACCCTAACCCGAACCCTAACCCGAAACCTAACCCTAACCCTAACCCTAACCCGAACCCGAACCTTAACCCTAACCCGAACCCTAACCCTAACCCTAAACCGAACCCTAACCCGAACTCTAAACCGAACCCTAAACCTAACCCTTAACCGAACCCTAAAACGAACCCTAACCCTAACCCTAACCCAAAACCTAACCCTAACCCTAACCCTAACCCTAAACCCTAACCCTAACCCTAACCCTAACCCTAACACTAACCCTAAAACCTAAGCCTAACCCTAACCCTAACCCTAACCCGAACCCTAACCCTAACCCTAACCCGAACCCGAACCCTAACCCTAACCCTAAACCTAACCCGAACCCTAACCCTAACCCTAACCCTAACCCTAACCCCTAACCCTAACCCGAACCCGAACCCTAACCCGAACCCTAACCCTAACCCTAACCCGAACCCTAACACTAACCCTAACCCAAACCCTAACAAGAACCCTAACCCTAACCCTAACCCTAACCCGAAACCTAACACTAACCCTAACCCGAACCCTAACCTCTAACCCGAACCCGAACCCGAACCCTAAAAAAAACCCGAAACATAACCCTACCCCGAACCCGAACCCAAATCATAAGCCTAAACCTAACCCGAACCCTAACACTAACCATAACCCTAACCGTAACCCGAACCCTAAACCTAACCCTAACCCTAACCCTAACCCGAACCCTAACCCTAACCCTAACCCTAACCCTAACACTAACCCCTAACCCTCACCCGAACCATAACACTACCACTAACCCTAACACTAACCCTAACCCGAACCCTAACCCTAACCCTAAACCGAACCCTAACCCGAACCCTAACACTAACCCTAACCTGAACACTAACCCCTAACCCTAACCCTAACCCTAACCCCTAACCCTAACCCGAACCCTAACCCTAACCCTAACCCTAACCCTAACCCTAACCCTAACCCTAACCCGAACTCTAACCCGAACCCTAACCCTAACCCTAACCCGAACCCTAAACCGAACACTAACGCTGACCGTAACCCTAACCCTAACCCCTAACTCTAACCCGAACCCTAACCCTAACCCTAAACCTAACCCTAATCCGAACCCTAACCCTAACCCTAACCCTAACCCGAACCCGAATCCTAACCCTAAACCTAACACTAACCCTAACCCTAAACCTAACCCGAACCCTAACCCGAACCCTAACCCTAACCCTAACCCTAACCCTAAACCCTAACCCTAACCCCAACCCTAAACCTAACCCGAACCCTAACCCTAACCCTAACCCGAACCCTAACCCTAACCCGAAACCTAACCCTAACCCGAACCCTAACCCTAACCCTAACCCTAACTCTAACCCTAAACCTAACCCTAACCCGAAACCTAAATCTAACCCGAACCCTAACCCTAACCCGAACCCGAACCCTAACCCCTTACCCGAATCCTATCCCAAACCCGAACCCTCACACGAACCCTAACCGTAACCCTAACACCGAACCCGAACCCTAACCCTAACCCTAACCAGAACCCTAACCCGAACCCTAACCCGAACCCCAACCCTAAATCTAACCCGAACCCGAACCCTAACCCTAACCCTAACCCGAACCCTAAACATAACCCGAACCCTAACCCTAACCCTAACCCTAACCCGAACCCTAACCCTAACCCTAAAACGACCCCTAACCCGAACCCTAACACGAACCCTAACCCTAACCCTAAACCTAACCCGAACCCTAACCCTAACCCTAAACCGAACCCTAACCCTAAGCCGAACCCTAAACCTAACCCTAACCCGAACCCTAACCCTAACCCAAACCCGAACCCTAAACCTAACCCGAAACCTAACCCGAACCCAACCCTAACCCGAAACCTAACCCTAACCCGAACCCTAACCCTAAACGTAACCCTAACCCGAAACCTAAATCTAACCCAAACCCTAACACTAAACCTAACCCGAACCCTAACCCTAACCCTAACCCGAACCCTAACCGTAACCCGATCCCTAACACTAACCCTAACCCTAAACCTAACACTAACCCGAACCCTAAACCTAACCCTAACCCGAACACTAACCCGAACCCTAACCCTAACCTGAACACTAAACCCTAACCCTAACCTGAACCCTAACCCTAACCCGAACCCGAACCCTAAAACTAACCCGAACTCGAACCCGAACCCTAACCCGAACCCGAACCCGAACCCAACCTTAACCCTTACCCGAACCCTAACACTAACCCTAACCCTAACCCTAACCCGAACCCTAACCCTAACCCTAACTCTAACCCTAAACCTAACCCTAACCCGAACCCTAACCCTAACCCTAACCCGAACCCTAACCCGAACCCTAACCCGAAACCTAACCCTAACCCTAACCCTAACCCGAACCCGAACCTTAACCCTAACCCGAACCCTAACCCTAACCCTAACCCGAACCCTAACCCGAACTCTAAACCGAACCCTAAACCTAAACCTAAACCGAACCCTAAACCGAACCCAAACCCTAACCCTAACCCAAACCCTAACCCTAACCCTAACCCTAACCCTAACCCCTAACCCTAACCCTAACCCTAACCCTAACACTAACCCTAAAACCTAAGCCTAACCCTAACCCTAACCCTAACCCGAACCCGAACCCTAACCCGAACCCTAACCCTAACCCTAACCCGAACCCTAACACTAACCCTAACCCAAACCCTAACACGAACCCTAACCCTAACCCTAACCCTAACCCGAAACCTAACACTAACCCTAACCCGAACCCTAACCTCTAACCCGAACCCGAACCCGAACCCTAAAAAAAACCCGAAACATAACCCTACCCCGAACCCGAAACCAAAAAATAACCCTAAACCTAACCCGAACCCTAACACTAACCATAACCCTAACCGTAACCCGAACCCTAACCCTAACCCTAACCCTAACCCGAACCCTAACCCTAACCCTAACCCTAACCCTAACCCTAACCCCTAACCCTCACCCGAACCCTAACACTACCACTAACCCTAACCCTAACCCTAACCCGAACCCTAACCGTAACCCGAACTCTAACCCTAACCCTACCCCTAAACCTAACCCTAACCCGAACCCTAAACCTAACCCTAACCCGAACCCTAACTCGAACCCTAAACCTAACCCTAACCTGAACACTAACCCCTAATCCTAACTCGAACCCTAACCCTAACCCGAACCCGAACCCTAACCCTAACCCGAACCAGAAACCGAACCCTAACCCGAACCCGAACCAGAACCCAAACTTAACCCTAACCCGAACCATAACCCTAACCCTAACCCTAACCCTAACCCGAACCCTAACCCGAACCCTAACCCTAACCCGAACCCTAACCCGAACCCTAACCCTAACCCGAACCCTAACACGAACCCTAACTTCTAACCCGAACCCGAAACCGAACCCTAAACCAAACCTGAACCCTAACCCTACCCCGAACCCGAACCCAAACCATAACCCTAACCCTAACCCGAAACCTAACACTAACCATAAACCTAACCGTAACCCGAACCCTAACTCTAACCCTAACCCTAACCCGAACCCTAACCCTAATCCTAACCCTAACCCTAACCCTAACCCCTAACCCTAAGCCGAACCCTAACCCTAACCCTAACCCTAACCCTAACCCTAACCCGAACCCTAACCCTAACCCTAACCCGAACCCTAAACCGAACCCTAACCCTAAACCTAACCTGAAAACTAACCCCTAACACTAAACCAAACACGAATCCTAACCCGAACCCGAACCCGAACCCGAACCCTAACCAAACCAGAAACCGAACCCGAGGCCTAACCCTAACCCTAACCCGAAACCTAACCCCTAACCCTAACCCTAACCCTAACCCTAACCCGAAACCTAACCCTAACCCTAACTCTAACCCTAAACCTAACCCTAACCCGAACCCTAACCCTAACACTAACCCGAACCCTAACCCGAACTCTAACCCGAAACCTAAACCTAACCCTAACCCTAACCCTAACCCGAACCCTAACCCTAACCCGAACCCTAACCCGAACCCTAACCCTAACCCGAACCCTAACACGAACCCTAACCCGACCACTAACCCTAACACTAACCCGAACCCTAAACCGAACCCTAAACCTGACCCTAACCCTAAACCTAACCCCTAACTCTAACCCGAAACCTAACCCTAACACTAAACCTAACCCTAATCCGAACCCTAACCCTAACCCTAACCCTAATCCGAACCCGAACCCTAAACCTAAACCTAACCCTAACCCTAACCCTAACCCTAACCCTAACCCGAACCCTAATCCTAACCCGAACCCTAACCCTAACCCTAACCCTAACCCGAACCCTAACCCTAACCCGAACCCTAACCCTAACCCTAAACCTAACCCTAACCCGAACCCTAACCCTAACCCGAACCCGAACCCGAAACCTAACCCTAACCCTAACCCGAACACTAACCCTAAACCGAACCCTACCCCGAACCCTAACCCGAACCCTAAACCGAACCCTAACCCGAATCCTAACACTAACCCTAACCCGAACCCTAACCCGAACCATAACCCTAACCCTAACCCGAATCCTAACCCTAACCCTAACCCAAAACCTAACCCGAAACCTAACCCTAACCCTAAACCTAACCCTAACCCGAACCCTAACCCTAACCCTAACCCGAACCCAAACCCCTAACCCGAACCCGAACTCGAACCCGAACCCGAACCCGAACCCTAACCCGAACCCGAATCCGAACCCAAACCATAACCCTAACCCTAACCCGAACCCTAACCCTAACCCTAAACCTAACCACAACCCGAACCCTAACCCTAACCCTAAACCCAACCCTAACCCTAACCCGAACCCTGACCCCAACCCTAACCCGAACCCTAACCCTAAACCGAACCCTAACCCTAACCCGAACCCTAACCCTAAACCTAACCCTAAACCTAACCCTAACCCTAACCCTAACCCGAACCCTAACCCGAACCCTAATCCTAACCCTAACCCTAAACCTAACACTAACCCGAACCCTAACCCTTACCCTAACCCGAACCCGAACCCTAAACCGAATCCTAACCCTAACCCTAACCCGAACCCTAACCCTAACCCAAACCCGAACCCTAACCCTAACCCGAACCCTAACACGAACCCTAACCCGAAACCTAAACCGAACCCTAACCCGAACCCTAAACCGAACCCTAACCCGAACCCTAACCCGAACCCTAACCCGAACCCTAACCCTAACCCGAACCCTAACCCGAACCCTAACCCGAACCCTAACCCTAACCCTAACCCGAACCCTAACGCTAACCCGAACCTGAACCCTAACCCGAACCCTAACCCGAACCCTAACCCGAACCCTAACCCTAACCCTAACCCTAACCCGAACCCTAACCCGAAACCTAACTCGAACCCCAACCCTAACGCTAACCCGAACCCGAAACCTAACCCTAACACTAACCCGAACCCTTACCCTAACCCGAACCCGAACCCGTAACCTAACCCGAACCCGAACCCTAACCCTACCCCGAACCCGAACCCAAACCAGACCCTATACCTAACCCGAAACCTAACCCTAACCCTAACCCTAACCCTAACCCTAACCCTACCCTAACCCGAACCCTAACCCTAACCCTAACCCGAACCAGAACGCTAACCCGAACCCGAACCCTAACCAAAACCCTAACCCTTACCCTAACCGGAACCCTAACCCTAACCCTAACCCGAACCGGAACGCTAAACCGAACCCTAACCCGAACCCTAACCCTAACGCTAACCCCGAAACCGAACCCTAACCCTAACCCTAACCCGAACCCTAAACCGAACCCTAACCCGAACCCAAACCCTAACCCGAACCCGAACCCTAACCCTAACCCTA
>JAVLSZ010000132.1:570000-575000 GCA_032313775.1 Urocyon cinereoargenteus | reverse complement strand
AACCCTAACCCTAACACTAACCCGAACCCTAACGCTAACCCGAAACCGAACCCTAACCCAAACACTAACCCTAACCCTAACCCGAACCCTAACCCTAACCCTAACCCGAAACCTAACACGAAACCTAACCCTAACCCTAACCCTAACCCTAACCCTAACCCGAACCCTAACCCTAACCCTAACCGGAAACCTAACCCTAACCCTAACCCGAACCCGAACCCTAACCCCTTACCCAAATCCTATCCCTAACCCGAACCCTCACACGAACCCTAACCCTAACACTAACACCGAACCCGAACCCTAACCCTAACCCTAACCCTAACCCGAACCCTAACCCGAACCCTAACCCGAACCCCAACCCTAAATCTAACCCAAACCCGAACCCTAACCCTAACCCTAACCCGAACCCTAAACATAACCCGAACCCTAACCCTAACCCTAACCGTAACCCGAACCCTAACCCTAACCCTAAAACGACCCCTAACCCGAACCCTAACACGAACCCTAACCCTAACCCTAAACCTAACCCGAACCCTAACCCTAACCCTAAACCGAACCCTAACCCTAAGCCGAACCCTAAACCTAACCCTAACCCGAACCCTAACCCTAACCCAAACCCGAACCCTAAACCTAACCCGAAACCTAACCCGAACCCAACCCTAACCCGAAACCTAACCCTAACCCGAACCCTAACCCTAAACGTAACCCTAACCCGAAACCTAAATCTAACCCAAACCCTAACACTAAACCTAACCCGAACCCTAACCCTAACCCTAACCCGAACCCTAACCGTAACCCGATCCCTAACACTAACCCTAACCCTAAACCTAACCCTAACCCGAACCCTAAACCTAACCCTAACCCGAACACTAACCCGAACCCTAACCCTAACCTGAACACTAAACCCTAACCCTAACCTGAACCCTAACCCTAACCCGAACCCGAACCCTAAACCTAACCCGAACTCGAACCCGAACCCTAACCCGAACCCGAACCCGAACCCAACCTTAACCCTTACCCAAACCCTAACACTAACCCTAACCCTAACCCTAACCCGAACCTTAAACCTAACCCTAACTCTAAACCTAAACCTAACCCTAACCCGAACCCTAACCCTAACCCTAACCCGAACCCTAACCCGAACCCTAACCCGAAACCTAACCCTAACCCTAACCCTAACCCGAACCCGAACCTTAACCCTAACCCGAACCCTAACCCTAACCCTAAACCGAACCCTAACCCGAATTCTAAACCGAAACCTAAACCTAAACCTAAACCGAACCTTAAAACGAACCCTAACCCTAACCCTAACCCAAAACCTAACCCTAACCCTAACCCTAATCCTAACCCCTAACCCTAACCCTAACCCTAACCCTAACACTAACCCTAAAACCTAAGCCTAACCCTAACCCTAACCCTAACCCGAACCCTAACCCTAACCCTAACCCGAACCCGAACCCTAACCCTAACCCTAAACCTAACCCGAACCCTAACCCTAACCCTAACCCTAACCCTAACCCCTAACACTAACCCGAACCAGAACCCTAACCCGAAACCTAACCCTAACCCTAACACGAACCCTAACACTAACCCTAACCCAAACCCTAACAAGAACCCTAACCCTAACCCTAACCCTAACCCGAAACCTAACACTAACCCTAACCCGAACCCTAACCTCTAACCCGAACCCGAACCCGAACCCTAAAAAAAACCCGAAACATAACCCTACCCCGAACCCGAACCCAAATCATAAGCCTAAACCTAACCCGAACCCTAACCCGAACCCTAACCCTAACCCTAACCCTAACCCTAACCCTAACCCCTAACCCTCACCCGAACCCTAACACTACCACTAACCCTAACACTAACCCTAACCCGAACCCTAACCCTAACCCTAACCCGAACCCTAACCCGAACCCTAACACTAACCCTAACCTGAACACTAACCCCTAACCCTAACCCTAACCCTAACCCCTAACCCTAACCCGAACCCTAACCCTAACCCTAACCCTAACCCTAACCCGAACCCTAACCCGAACTCTAACCCGAACCCTAACCCTAACCCTAACCCGAACCCTAAACCGAACACTAACGCTGACCGTAACCCTAACCCTAACCCCTAACTCTAACCCGAACCCTAACCCTAACACTAAACCTAACCCTAATCCGAACCCTAACTCTAACCCTAACCCTAACCCGAACCCGAATCCTAACCCTAAACCTAACACTAACCCTAACCCTAAACCTAACCCGAACCCTAACCCGAAACCTAACCCTAACCCTAACCCTAACCCTAACCCCTAACCCTAACCCCAACCCTAACCCTAACCCGAACCCTAACCCTAACCCTAACCCGAACCCTAACCCTAACCCGAACCCTAACCCTAACCCGAACCCTAACCCTAACCCTAACCCTAACTCTAACCCTAAACCTAACCCTAACCCGAAACCTAAATCTAACCCGAACCCTAACCCTAACCCGAACCCGAACCCTAACCCCTTACCCGAATCCTATCCCAAACCCGAACCCTCACACGAACCCTAACCGTAACCCTAACACCGAACCCGAATCCTAACCCTAACCCTAACCAGAACCCTAACCCGAACCCTAACCCGAACCCCAACCCTAAATCTAACCCGAACCCGAACCCTAACCCTAACCCTAACCCGAACCCTAAACATAACCCGAACCCTAACCCTAACCCTAACCCTAACCCGAACCCTAACCCTAACCCTAAAACGACCCCTAACCCGAACCCTAACACGAACCCTAACCCTAACCCTAAACCTAACCCGAACCCTAACCCTAACCCTAAACCGAACCCTAACCCTAAGCCGAACCCTAAACCTAACCCTAACCCGAACCCTAACCCTAACCCAAACCCGAACCCTAAACCTAACCCGAAACCTAACCCGAACCCAACCCTAACCCGAAACCTAACCCTAACCCGAACCCTAACCCTAAACGTAACCCTAACCCGAAACCTAAATCTAACCCAAACCCTAACACTAAACCTAACCCGAACCCTAACCCTAACCCTAACCCGAACCCTAACCGTAACCCGATCCCTAACACTAACCCTAACCCTAAACCTAACCCTAACCCGAACCCTAAACCTAACCCTAACCCGAACACTAACCCGAACCCTAACCCTAACCTGAACACTAAACCCTAACCCTAACCTGAACCCTAACCCTAACCCGAACCCGAACCCTAAAACTAACCCGAACTCGAACCCGAACCCTAACCCGAACCCGAACCCGAACCCAACCTTAACCCTTACCCGAACCCTAACACTAACCCTAACCCTAACACTAACCCGAACCCTAACCCTAACCCTAACTCTAACCCTAAACCTAACCCTAACCCGAACCCTAACCCTAACCCTAACCCGAACCCTAACCCGAACCCTAACCCGAAACCTAACCCTAACCCTAACCCTAACCCGAACCCGAACCTTAACCCTAACCCGAACCCTAACCCTAACCCTAACCCGAACCCTAACCCGAACTCTAAACCGAACCCTAAACCTAAACCTAAACCGAACCCTAAACCGAACCAAAACCCTAACCCTAACCCAAACCCTAACCCTAACCCTAACCCTAACCCCTAACCCTAACCCTAACCCTAACCCTAACACTAACCCTAAAACCTAAGCCTAACCCTAACCCTAACCCTAACCCGAACCCGAACCCTAACCCGAACCCTAACCCTAACCCTAACCCGAACCCTAACACTAACCCTAACCCAAACCCTAACACGAACCCTAACCCTAACCCTAACCCTAACCCGAAACCTAACACTAACCCTAACCCGAACCCTAACCTCTAACCCGAACCCGAACCCGAACCCTAAAAAAAACCCGAAACATAACCCTACCCCGAACCCGAAACCAAATCATAACCCTAAACCTAACCCGAACCCTAACACTAACCATAACCCTAACCGTAACCCGAACCCTAACCCTAACCCTAACCCTAACCCGAACCCTAACCCTAACCCTAACCCTAACCCTAACCCTAACCCCTAACCCTCACCCGAACCCTAACACTACCACTAACCCTAACCCTAACTCTAACCCGAACCCTAACCCTAACCCTAACCCGAACCCTAACCCGAACCCTAACACTAACCCAAACCTGAACACTAACCCCTAACACTAACCCTAACCCTAACCCCTAACCCTAACCCGAACCCTAACCCTAACCCTAACCCTAACCCTAACCCGAACCCTAACCCGAACTCTAACCCGAACCCTAACCCTAACCCTAATCCTAACCCTAACCCGAACCCTAACCCTAACCCTAACCCTAACCCGAACCCTAACCCTAACCCTAAAACGACCCCTAACCCGAACCCTAACACGAACCCTAACCCTAACCCTAAACCTAACCCGAACCCTAACCCTAACCCTAAACCGAACCCTAACCCTAAGCCGAACCCTAAACCTAACCCTAACCCGAACCCTAACCCTAACCCAAACCCGAACCCTAAACCTAACCCGAAACCTAACCCGAACCCAACCCTAACCCGAAACCTAACCCTAACCCGAACCCTAACCCTAAACGTAACCCTAACCCGAAACCTAAATCTAACCCAAACCCTAACACTAAACCTAACCCGAACCCTAACCCTAACCCTAACCCGAACCCTAACCGTAACCCGATCCCTAACACTAACCCTAACCCTAAACCTAACCCTAACCCGAACCCTAAACCTAACCCTAACCCGAACACTAACCCGAACCCTAACCCTAACCTGAACACTAAACCCTAACCCTAACCTGAACCCTAACCCTAACCCGAACCCGAACCCTAAACCTAACCCGAACTCGAACCCGAACCCTAACCCGAACCCGAACCCGAACCCAACCTTAACCCTTACCCAAACCCTAACACTAACCCTAACCCTAACCCTAACCCGAACCTTAAACCTAACCCTAACTCTAAACCTAAACCTAACCCTAACCCGAACCCTAACCCTAACCCTAACCCGAACC
>JAVLSZ010000132.1:550000-565000 GCA_032313775.1 Urocyon cinereoargenteus | reverse complement strand
ACCCTAACTCTAACCCCTAACCCTAAACCCAACCCTAACCCTAACCCGAACCCTGACCCCAACCCTAACCCGAACCCTAACCCTAAACCGAACCCTAACCCTAACCCGAACCCTAACCCTAAACCTAACCCTAAACCTAACCCTAACCCTAACCCTAACCCGAACCCTAACCCGAACCCTAATCCTAACCCTAACCCTAAACCTAACACTAACCCGAACCCTAACCCTTACCCTAACCCGAACCCGAACCCTAAACCGAATCCTAACCCTAACCCTAACCCGAACCCTAACCCTAACCCAAACCCGAACCCTAACCCTAACCCGAACCCTAACACGAACCCTAACCCGAAACCTAAACCGAACCCTAACCCGAACCCTAAACCGAACCCTAACCCGAACCCTAACCCGAACCCTAACCCGAACCCTAACCCTAACCCGAACCCTAACCCGAACCCTAACCCGAACCCTAACCCTAACCCTAACCCGAACCCTAACGCTAACCCGAACCCGAACCCTAACCCGAACCCTAACCCGAACCCTAACCCGAACCCTAACCCTAACCCTAACCCTAATCCTAACCCGAACCCTAACCCTAACCCTAACCCGAACCCTAACCCGAAACCTAACTCGAACCCCAACCCTAACGCTAACCCGAACCCGAAACCTAACCCTAACACTAACCCGAACCCTTACCCTAACCCGAACCCGAACCCGTAACCTAACCCGAACCCGAACCCTAACCCTACCCCGAACCCGAACCCAAACCAGACCCTATACCTAACCCGAAACCTAACCCTAACCCTAACCCTAACCCTAACCCTAACCCGAACCCTAACCCGAACCCTAACCCTAACCCTAACCCGAACCAGAACGCTAACCCGAACCCGAACCCTAACCAAAACCCTAACCCTTACCCTAACCGGAACCCTAACACTAACCCTAACCCGAACCGGAACGCTAAACCGAACCCTAACCCGAACCCTAACCCTAACGCTAACCCCGAAACCGAACCCTAACCCTAACCCTAACCCGAACCCTAAACCGAACCCTAACCCGAACCCAAACCCTAACCCGAACCCGAACCCTAACCCTAACCCTAACCCGACCCCTAACCCGAAACCTAACACGAACCCTAACCCTAACCCTAACCCTAACCCTAACCCTAACCCGAACCCTAACTTTAACCCTAACCCTAACCCTAACCCTAACCCCTAAACCTAACCCCAACCCTAACCCTAACCCAAACCCTAACCCTAACCCTAACCCGAACCCTAACCCTAACACGAACCCTAACCCTAACCCGAACCCTAACCCTAAACCTAACCCTATCCCTAACCCGAACCCTAAACCGAACCCTAAACCTAACCCTAACCCTAACCAGAAACATAACCCTAACACTAACCCTAACCCGAACCCGAACCCTAACCCGAATCCTAACCCTAACCCTAACCCGAACACTAACCCTAACCCAAACATGAACCCTAACCCTAACCCGAACCCTAACCCGAACCCTAACCCGAACCCTAACCCGAAACCTAACCCGTACCCTAACCCGAACCCTAAACCGAACACTAACCCTAACCCTAACCCGAACCCTAACCTGAACCCTAACCCTAACCCGAACCCTAACCCAAACCCTAACACGAACCCTAACCCTAACACTAACCCGAACCCTAACGCTAACCCGAAACCGAACCCTAACCCAAACACTAACCCTAACCCTAACCCGAACCCTAACCCTAACCCTAAACCGAAACCTAACCCGAAACCTAACCCTAACCCTAACCCTAACCCTAACCCTAACCCGAACCCTAAACCTAACCCTAACCGGAAACCTAACCCTAACCCTAACCCGAACCCGAACCCTAACACCTTACCCGAATCCTATCCCTAACCCGAACCCTCACACGAACCCTAACCCTAACCCTAACACCGAACCCGAACCCTAACCCTAACCCTAACCCTAACCCGAACCCTAACCCGAACCCTAACCCGAACCCCAACCCTAAATCTAACCCGAACCCGAACCCTAACCCTAACCCTAACCCGAACCCTAAACATAACCCGAACCCTAACCCTAACCCTAACCCTAACCCGAACCCTAACCCTAACCCTAAAACGACCCCTAACACGAACCCTAACACTAACCCTAACCCAAACCCTAACAAGAACCCTAACCCTAACCCTAACCCTAACCCGAAACCTAACACTAACCCTAACCCGAACCCTAACCTCTAACCCGAACCCGAACCCGAACCCTAAAAAAAACCCGAAACATAACCCTACCCCGAACCCGAACCCAAATCATAACCCTAAACCTAACCCGAACCCTAACACTAACCATAACCCTAACCGTAACCCGAACCCTAACCCTAACCCTAACCCTAACCCTAACCCTAACCCTAACCCTAACCCTAACCCTAACCCTAACCCTAACCCCTAACCCTCACCCGAACCCTAACACTACCACTAACCCTAACCCTAACCCTAACCCGAACCCTAACCCTAACCCTAACCCGAACCCTAACCCGAACCCTAACACTAACCCTAACCTGAACACTAACCCCTAACCCTAACCCTAACCCTAACCCCTAACCCTAACCCGAACCCTAACCCTAACCCTAACCCTAACCCTAACCCGAACACTAACCCGAACTCTAACCCGAACCCTAACCCTAACCCTAACCTGAACCTTAAACCGAACACTAACGCTGACCCTAACCCTAACCCTAACCCCTAACTCTAACCCGAACCCTAACCCTAACACTAAACCTAACCCTAATCCGAACCCTAACCCTAACCCTAACCCTAACCCTAACCCGAACCCGAATCCTAACCCTAAAACTAACACTAACCCTAACCCTAAACCTAACCCGAACCCTAACCCGAACCCTAACCCTAACCCTAACCCTAACCCCTAACCCTAACCCCAACCCTAACCCTAACCTGAACCCTAACCCTAACCCTAACCCGAACCCTAACCCTAACCCGAACCCTAACCCTAACCCGAACCCTAACCCTAACCCTAACCCTAACTCTAACCCTAAACCTAACCCTAACCCGAAACCTAAATCTAACTCGAACCCTAACCCTAACCCGAACCCGAACCCTAACCCCTTACCCGAATCCTATCCCAAACCCGAACCCTCACACGAACCCTAACCCTAACCCTAACACCGAACCCGAACCCTAACCCTAACCCTAACCCTAACCAGAACCCTAAACCGAACCCTAACCCGAACCCCAACCCTAAATCTAACCCGAACCCGAACCCTAACCCTAACCCTAAAACGACCCCTAACCCGAACCCTAACACGAACCCTAACCCTAACCCTAAACCTAACCCGAACCCTAACCCTAACCCTAAACCGAACCCTAACCCTAAGCCGAACCCTAAACCTAACCCTAACCCGAACCCTAACCCTAACCCAAACCCGAACCCTAAACCTAACCCGAAACCTAACCCGAACCCAACCCTAACCCGAAACCTAACCCTAACCCGAACCCTAACCCTAAACGTAACCCTAACCCGAAACCTAAATCTAACCCAAACCCTAACACTAAACCTAACCCGAACCCTAACCCTAACCCTAACCCGAACCCTAACCGTAACCCGATCCCGAACACTAACCCTAACCCTAAACCTAACCCTAACCCGAACCCTAAACCTAACCCTATCCCGAACACTAACCCGAACCCTAACCCTAACCTGAACACTAAACCCTAACTCTAACCTGAACCCTAACCCTAACCCGAACCCGAACCGTAAACCTAAACCGAACTCGAACCCGAACCCTAACCCGAACCCGAACCCGAACCCAACCTTAACCCTTACCCGAACCCTAACACTAACCCTAACCCTAACCCTAACCCGAACCCTAACCCTAACCCTAACTCTAACCCTAAACCTAACCCTAAACCGAACCCTAACCCTAACCCTAACCCGAACTCTAACCCGAACCCTAACCCGAAACCTAACCCTAACCCTAACCCTAACCCGAACCCGAACCTTAACCCTAACCCGAACCCTAACCCTAACCCTAACCCGAACCCTAACCCGAACTCTAAACCGAACCCTAAACCTAAACCTAAACCGAACCCTAAACCGAACCCAAACCCTAACCCTAACCCAAACCCTAACCCTAACCCTAACCCTAACCCTAACCCCTAACCCTAACCCTAACCCTAACCCTAACACTAACCCTAAAACCTAAGCCTAATCCTAACCCTAACCCTAACCCGAACCCTAACCCTAACCCTAACCCGAACCCTAACCCTAACCCTAACCCTAAACCTAACCCGAACCCTAACCCTAACCCTAACCCTAACCCTAACCCTAACCCCTAACCCTAACCCGAACCCGAACCCTAACCCGAACCCTAACACTAACCCTAACCCGAACCCTAACACTAACCCTAACCCAAACCCTAACACGAACCCTAACCCTAACCCTAACCCTAACCCGAAACCTAACACCAACCCTAACCCGAACCCTAACATCTAACCCGAACCCGAACCCGAACCCTAAAAAAAACCCGAAACATAACCCTACCCCTAACCCGAAACCAAATCATAACCCTAAACCTAACCCGAACCCTAACACTAACCATAACCCTAACCGTAACCCGAACCCTAACCCTAACCCTAACCCTAACCCGAACCCTAACCCTAACCCTAACCCTAACCCTAACCCTAACCCTAACCCCTAACCCTCACCCGAACCCTAACACTACCACTAACCCTAACCCTAACCCTAAGCCGAACCCTAACCCTAACCCTAACCCGAACCCTAACCCGAACCCTAACACTAACCCAAACCTGAACACTAACCCCTAACACTAACCCTAACCCTAACCCCTAACCCTAACCCGAACCCTAACCCTAACCCTAACCCTAACCCTAACCCGAACCCTAACCCGAACTCTAACCCGAACCCTAACCCTAACCCTAACCCTAACCCGAACCCTAACCCTAACCCTAACCCGAACACTAACACTAACCCGAACCCTAACCCGAACCCTAACCCTAACCCTAACCCGAACCCTAAACCGAACACTAACGCTGACCCTAACCCTAACCCTAACCCCTAACTCTAACCCGAACCCTAACCCTAACACTAAACCTAACCCTAATCCGAACCCTAACCCTAACCCTAACCCTAACCCGAACCCGAATCCTAACCCTAAACCTAACACTAACCCTAACCCTAAACCTAACCCGAACCCTAACCCGAACCCTAACCCTAACCCTACCCCTAACCCTAACCCCTAACCCTAACCCCAACCCTAACACTAACCCGAACCCTAACCCTAACCCTAACCCGAACCCTAACCCTAACCCGAACCCTAACCCTAACCCGAACCCTAACCCTAACCCTAACCCTAACTCTAACCCTAAACCTAACCCTAACCCGAAACCTAAATCTAACCCGAACCCTAACACTAAACTTAACCCGAACCCTAACCCTAACCCTAACCCGAACCCTAACCGTAACCCGAACTCTAACCCTAACCCTACCCCTAAACCTAACCCTAACCCGAACCCTAAACCTAACCCTAACCCGAACCCTAACTCGAACCCTAAACCTAACCCTAACCTGAACACTAACCCCTAATCCTAACTCGAACCCTAACCCTAACCCGAACCCGAAACCTAACCCTAACCCGAACCAGAACCCGAACCCTAACCCGAACCCGAACCGGAACCCAAACTTAACCCTAACCCGAACCATAACCCTAACCCTAACCCTAACCCTAACCCGAACCCTAACCCTAACCCTAACTCTAACCCTAAACCTAACCCTAACCAGAAACCTAACCCTAACCCTAACCCGAACCCTCACCCTAACCCTAACTCTAAACCAAAACCTAACCCTAACACGAACCCTAACCCTTACGCTAACCCGAACCCGAACCCTAACCCTAAACCGAACCCTAACCCGACCTAACCCGAACGCTAACCCGAACCCTAACGCGAACCCTAACCCGATTCCTAACCCTAACCCTAAACCGAACCCTAACCCGAACCCTAACACTAACCCGAACCCTAACCCTAAGCCTAACCCTAACTCGAACCCTAACCCTAATCCTAACCCTAACCCTACCCTAACCCTAACCCTAACCCGAACCCTAACCCTAACCCTAACCCTAACCCTAACCCGAACCCTAACCCTAACCCTAACCCTAACCCTAACCCTAACACTAACCCCTAACCCAAACCCGAACCCTAACCGTAACCCGAACCCTAACACGAACCCTAACCCGAACCCTAAACCGAACCCTAACCCGAACCCTAACCCGAACCCTAACCCTAACCCTAACCCGAAATGTAACCCGAACCCAACCCTAACCCGAAAACTAACCCTAACCCGAACCCTAACCCT
The DNA here is from genome assembly GCA_032313775.1 of Urocyon cinereoargenteus. Classification (NCBI taxonomy): domain Eukaryota; kingdom Metazoa; phylum Chordata; class Mammalia; order Carnivora; family Canidae; genus Urocyon; species Urocyon cinereoargenteus. The sequence continues at coordinate 558,618 of JAVLSZ010000132.1, read as the reverse complement.
AAACCTAACCCTAACCCGAAACCTAAATCTAACCCGAACCCTAACACTAAACCTAACCGAACCCTTACCCTAACCCTAACCCGAACCCTAACCGTAACCCGAACCCTAACCCTAACCCTAACCCTAAACCTAACCCTAACCCGAACCCTAAACCTAACCCTAACCCGAAACGTAACCCGAACCCTAACTCTAACCTGAACACTAAACCCTAACCATAACCCGAACCCTAAACTTAACCCGAATCCGAACCGTAACCCTAACCCGAACCCGAACCCGAACCCTAACCCGAACCCGAACCCGAACCCAACCCTAACCCGAACCCTAACCCTAACCCGAACCCTAACCCTAACCCGAACCCTAACCCGAAACCTAACCCTAACCCGAACCCTAACACGAACCCTAACCCGACCCCTAACCCTAACCCTAACCCGAACCCTAAACCGAACCCTAAACCTGACCCTAACCCTAAACCTAACCCCTAACTCTAACCCGAAACCTAACCCTAACACTAAACCTAACCCTAATCCGAAACCTAACCCTAACACTAACCCTAACCCGAACCCGAACCCTAACCCTAAACCTAACCCTAAACCTAACCCTAACCCTAACCCGAACCCTAACCCTAACCCGAACCCTAACCCTAACCCTAACCCTAACCCTAACCCGAACCCTAACCCTAACCCGAACCCTAACCCTAACCCTAACCCTAACCCTAACCCGAACCCTAACCCTAACCCGAACCCTACCCCGAACCCTAACCCGAACCCTAAACCGAACCCTAACCCGAATCCTAACACTAACCCTAACCCGAACCCTAACCCGAACCCTAACCCTAACCCAAACCCGAATCCTAACCCTAACCTTAACCCAAACCCTAACCCGAAACCTAACCCTAACCCTAAACCTAACCCTAACCCGAACCCTAACCCTAACCCTAACCCGAACTCAAACCCCTAACCCGAACCCGAACTCGAACCCGAACCCGAACCCGAACCCTAACCCGAACCCGAACCCGAACCCAAACCATAACCCTAACCCTAACCCGAACCCTAACCCTAAACCTAAACGTAACCATAACCCGAACCCTAACCCTAACCCTAACCCTAACCCTAACCCTAACCCGAACCCGAACCCTAACCCTAACCCTAACCCTCACCCTAACCTTAACCCCTAACCCTAATCCGAACCCTAACCCTAACTCGAACCCTAAACCTAACCCTAACCCGAACCCTAACCCTAACCCTAACCCGAACCCTCACCCGAACCCTAACCTTAAACCTAACCCTAACCCTAACCCGAACCCTAACTCTAACCCTAACCCTAACCCTAACATGAACCCTAACCCTAACCCTTACCCTAACCCTAACTCTAACACCTAACCCTAACCCCAACCCTAACCCTAACCCGAACCCTAACCCCAACCCTAACCCGAACCCTAACCCTAACCCGAACCCTAACACTAACCCGAACCCTAACCCTAAACCTAACCCTAAACCTAACCCTAACCCTAACCCTAACCCGAACCCTAACCCTAACCCTAACCCTCACCCTAACCTTAACCCCTAACCCTAATCCGAACCCTAACCCTAAATCGAATCCTAACCCTAACCCTAACCCGAACCCTAACCCTAACCCAAACCCGAACCCTAACCCTAACCCGAACCCTAACACGAACCCTAACCCGAAACCTAAACCGAACCCTAACCCGAACCCTAAACCGAACCCTAACCCGAACCCTAACCCGAACCCTAACCCGAACCCTAACCCTAACCCGAACCCTAACCCGAACCCTAACCCGAACCCTAACCCGAACCCTAACCCTAACCCTAACCCTAATCCTAACCCGAATCCTAACCCTAACCATAACCCTAACCCGAACCCTAACCTGAAACCCAACTCGAACCCCAACCCTAACGCTAACCCGAACCCGAAACCTAACCCTAACCCTAACCCGAACCCTTACCCTAACCCGAACCCGAACCCGTAACATAACCCGAACCCGAACCCTAACCCTACCCCGAATCCGAACCCAAACCAGACCCTATACCTAACACGAACCCTAACCCTAATCCTAACCCTAACCCTAACCCTAACCCGAACCCTAACCCGAACCTTAACCCTAACCCTAACCCGAACCAGAACGCTAACCCGAACCCGAACCCTAACCCTAACACGAACCCTAACCTCTAACCCGAACCCGAAACCGAACCCTAAACCAAACCTGAACCCTAACCCTACCCCGAACCCGAACCCAAACCATAACCCTAACCCTAACCCGAAACCTAACACTAACCATAAACCTAACCGTAACCCGAACCCTAACTCTAACCCTAACCCTAACCCGAACCCTAACCCTAATCCTAACCCTAACCCTAACCCTAACCCCTAACCCTAACCCGAACCCTAACCCTAACCCTAACCCGAACCCTAACCCTAACCCTAACCCGAACCCTAACCCGAAACCTAACCCTAACCCTAACCTGAACACTAACCCCTAACACTAACCCGAACACGAATCCTAACCCGAACCCGAACCCTAAACCGAACCCGAACCCGAACCATAACCCAAACCAGAACCCGAACCCGAGGCCTAACCCTAACCCTAACCCGAAACCTAACCCCTAACCCTAACCCTAACCCTAACCCTAACCCGAAACCTAACCCTAACCCTAACTCTAACCCTAAACCTAACCCTAACCCGTACCCTAACCCTTACACTAACCCGAACCCTAACCCGAACTCTAACCCGAAACCTAACCCTAACCCTAACCCTAACCCTAACCCAAACCCCAACCCTAACCCTAACCCAAACCCTAACCCTAACCCTAACCCGAACCCTAACCCTAACCCGAACCCTAACCCTAACCCGAACCCTAACCCGAAACCTAACCCTAAACCTAACCCTATCCCTAACCCGAACCCTAAACCGAACCCTAAACCTAACCCTAACCCTAACCAGAAACATAACCCTAACACTAACCCTAACCCGAACCCGAACCCTAACCCGAATCCTAACCCTAACCCTAACCCGAACACTAACCCTAACCCAAACACGAACCCTAACCCTAACCCGAACCCTAACCCGAACCCTAACCCGAACCCTAACCCGAAACCTAACCCGTACCCTAACCCGAACCCTAAACCGAACACTAACCCTAACCCTAACCCGAACCCTAACCTGAACCCTAACCCTAACCCGAACCCTAACACAAACCCTAACACGAACCCTAACCCTAACACTAACCCGAACCCTAACGCTAACCCGAAACCGAACCCTAACCCAAACACTAACCCTAACCCTAACCCGAACCCTAACCCTAACCCTAACCCGAAACCTAACCCGAAACCTAACACTAACCCTAACCCTAATCCTAACCCGAACCCTAAACCTAAACCTAACCGGAAACCTAACCCTAACCCTAAACCGAACCCGAACCCTAACCCCTTACCCGAATCCTATCCCTAACCCTAACCCTAAAACGACCCCTAACCCGAACCCTAACACGAACCCTAACCCTAACCCTAAACCTAACCCGAACCCTAACCCTAACCCTAAACCGAACCCTAACCCTAAGCCGAACCCTAAACCTAACCCTAACCCGAACCCTAACCCTAACCCAAACCCGAACCCTAAACCTAACCCGAAACCTAACCCGAACCCAACCCTAACCCGAAACCTAACCCTAACTCGAACCCTAACCCTAAACGTAACCCTAACCCGAAACCTAAATGTAACCCAAAACCTAACACTAAACCTAACCCGAACCCTAACCCTAACCCTAACCCGAACCCTAACCGTAACCTGATCCCTAACACTAACCCTAACCCTAAACCTAACCCTAACCCGAACCCTAAACCTAACCCTAACCCGAACACTAACCCGAACCCTAACCCTAACCTGAACACTAAACCCTAACCCTAACCTGAACCCTAACCCTAACCCGAACCCGAACCCTAAACCTAACCCGAACTCGAACCCGAACCCTAACCCGAACCCGAACCCGAACCCAACCTTAACCCTTACCCGAACCCTAACACTAACCCTAACCCTAACCCTAACCCGAACCCTAACCCTAACCCTAACTCTAACCCTAAACCTAACCCTACCCGAACCCTAACCTTAACCCTAAACCTAACCCTAACCCTAACCCTAACCCGAACCCTAACCCTAACCCTAACTCTAACCCTAAACCTAACCCTAACCCGAACCCTAACCCTAACCCTAACCCGAACTCTAACCCGAACCCTAACCCGAAACCTAACCCTAACCCTAACCCTAACCCGAACCCGAACCTTAACCCTAACCCGAACCCTAACCCTAACCCTAACCCGAACCCTAACCCGAACTCTAAACCGAACCCTAAACCTAACCCTAAACCGAACCCTAAACCGAACCCTAACCCTAACCCTAACCCAAACCCTAACCCTAACCCTAACCCTAACCCTAACCCCTAACCCTAACCCTAACCCTAACCCTAACACTAGCCCTAAAACCTAAGCCTAACCCTAACCCTAACCCTAACCCGAACCCTAACCCTAACCCTAACCCGAACCCTAACCCTAACCCTAACCCTAAACCTAACCCGAACCCTAACCCTAACCCTAACCCTAACCCTAACCCTAACCCCTAACCCTAACCCGAACCCGAACCCTAACCCGAACCCTAACCCTAACCCTAACCCGAACCCTAACACTAACCCTAACTCAAACCCTAACACGAACCCTAACCCTGACCCTAACCCTAACCCGAAACCTAACACTAGCCCTAACCCGAACCCTAACCTCTAACCCGAACCCGAACCCGAACCCTAAAAAAAACCCGAAACATAACCCTACCCCGAACCCGAACCCAAATCATAACCCTAAACCTAACCCGAACCCTAACACTAACCATAACCCTAACCGTAACCCGAACCCTAAACCTAACCCTAACCCTAACCCTAACCCGAACCCTAACCCTAACCCTAACCCTAACCCTAACCCCTAACCCTCACCCGAACCCTAACCCGTACCCTAACCCTAACCCTAACCCTAACCCGAACCTTAACCCTAACCCTAACCCGAACCCTAACCCGAACCCTAACACTAACCCTAACCTGAACACTAACCCCTAACCCTAACCCTAAACCTAACCCCTAAACCTAACCCGAACCCTAACCCTAACCCTAACCCTAACCCTAACCCGAACACTAACCCTAACCCAAACACGAACCCTAACCCTAACCCGAACCCTAACCCGAACCCTAACCCGAACCCTAACCCGAAACCTAACCCGTACCCTAACCCGAACCCTAAACCGAACACTAACCCTAACCCTAACCCGAACCCTAACCTGAACCCTAACCCTAACCCGAACCCTAACACAAACCCTAACACGAACCCTAACCCTAACACTAACCCGAACCCTAACGCTAACCCGAAACCGAACCCTAACCCAAACACTAACCCTAACCCTAACCCGAACCCTAACCCTAACCCTAACCCGAAACCTAACCCGAAACCTAACACTAACCCTAACCCTAATCCTAACCCGAACCCTAAACCTAAACCTAACCGGAAACCTAACCCTAACCCTAACCCGAACCCGAACCCTAACCCCTTACCCGAATCCTATCCCTAACCCGAACCCTCACACGAACCCTATCCCTAACCCTAACACCGAACCCGAACACTAACCCTAAACCTAACCCTAACCCGAACCCTAAACCGAACCCTAACCCGAACCCCAACCCTAAATCTAACCCGAAACCGAACCCTAACCCTAACCCTAACCCGAACCCTAAACATAACCCGAACCCTAACCCTAACCCTAACCCTAACCCGAACCCTAACCCTAACCCTAAAACGACCCCTAACCCGAACCCTAACACGAACCCTAACCCTAACCCTAAACCTAACCCGAACCCTAACCCTAACCCTAAACCGAACCCTAACCCTAAGCCGAACCCTAAACCTAACCCTAACCCGAACCCTAACCCTAACCCAAACCCGAACCCTAAACCTAACCCGAAACCTAACCCGAACCCAACCCTAACCCGAAACCTAACCCTAACTCGAACCCTAACCCTAAACGTAACCCTAACCCGAAACCTAAATGTAACCCAAAACCTAACACTAAACCTAACCCGAACCCTAACCCTAACCCTAACCCGAACCCTAACCGTAACCTGATCCCTAACACTAACCCTAACCCTAAACCTAACCCTAACCCGAACCCTAAACCTAACCCTAACCCGAACACTAACCCGAACCCTAACCCTAACCTGAACACTAAACCCTAACCCTAACCTGAACCCTAACCCTAACCCGAACCCGAACCCTAAACCTAACCCGAACTCGAACCCGAACCCTAACCCGAACCCGAACCCGAACCCAACCTTAACCCTTACCCGAACCCTAACACTAACCCTAACCCTAACCCTAACCCGAACCCTAACCCTAACCCTAACTCTAACCCTAAACCTAACCCTACCCGAACCCTAACCTTAACCCTAAACCTAACCCTAACCCTAACCCTAACCCGAACCCTAACCCTAACCCTAACTCTAACCCTAAACCTAACCCTAACCCGAACCCTAACCCTAACCCTAACCCGAACTCTAACCCGAACCCTAACCCGAAACCTAACCCTAACCCTAACCCTAACCCGAACCCGAACCTTAACCCTAACCCGAACCCTAACCCTAACCCTAACCCGAACCCTAACCCGAACTCTAAACCGAACCCTAAACCTAACCCTAAACCGAACCCTAAACCGAACCCTAACCCTAACCCTAACCCAAACCCTAACCCTAACCCTAACCCTAACCCTAACCCCTAACCCTAACCCTAACCCTAACCCTAACACTAGCCCTAAAACCTAAGCCTAACCCTAACCCTAACCCTAACCCGAACCCTAACCCTAACCCTAACCCGAACCCTAACCCTAACCCTAACCCTAAACCTAACCCGAACCCTAACCCTAACCCTAACCCTAACCCTAACCCCTAACCCTAACCCGAACCCGAACCCTAACCCGAACCCTAACCCTAACCCTAACCCGAACCCTAACACTAACCCTAACTCAAACCCTAACACGAACCCTAACCCTGACCCTAACCCTAACCCGAAACCTAACACTAGCCCTAACCCGAACCCTAACCTCTAACCCGAACCCGAACCCGAACCCTAAAAAAAACCCGAAACATAACCCTACCCCGAACCCGAACCCAAATCATAACCCTAAACCTAACCCGAACCCTAACACTAACCATAACCCTAACCGTAACCCGAACCCTAAACCTAACCCTAACCCTAACCCTAACCCGAACCCTAACCCTAACCCTAACCCTAACCCTAACCCCTAACCCTCACCCGAACCCTAACCCGTACCCTAACCCTAACCCTAACCCTAACCCGAACCCTAACCCTAACCCTAACCCGAACCCTAACCCGAACCCTAACACTAACCCTAACCTGAACACTAACCCCTAACCCTAACCCTAACCCTAACCCCTAAACCTAACCCGAACCCTAACCCTAACCCTAACCCTAACCCTAACCCGAACACTAACCCGAACTCTAACCCGAACCCTAACCCTAACCCTAACCCGAACCCGAACCCTAACCCTAACCCTAACCCTAACCCGAACACTAACACTAACCCGAACCCTAACCCGAACCCTAACCCTAACCCTAACCCGAACACTAAACCGAACACTAACGCTGACCCTAACACTAACCCTAACCCCTAACTCTAACCCGAACCCTAACCCTAACACTAAACCTAACCCTAATCCGAACCCTAACCCTAACCCTAACCCTAACCCGAACCCGAATCCTAACCCTAAACCTAACACTAACCCTAACCCTAAACCTAACCCGAACCCTAACCCGAACCCTAACCCTAACCCTAACCCTAACCCTAACCCTAACCCTAACCCCTAACCCTAACCCCAACCCTAACCCTAACCCGAACCCTAACCCTAACCCTAACCCGAACCCTAACCCTAACCGGAACCCTAACCCTAACCGGAACCCTAACCCTAACCCTAACCCTAACTCTAACCCTAAACCTAACCCTAAACCGAAACCTAAATCTAACCCGATCCCTAACACTAAACTTAACCCGAACCCTAACCCTAACCCTAACCCGAACCCTAACCGTAACCCGAACTCTAACCCTAACCCTACCCCTAAACCTAACCCTAACCCGAACCCTAAACCTAACCCTAACCCGAACCCTAACTCGAACCCTAAACCTAACCCTAACCTGAACACTAACCCCTAATCCTAACTCGAACCCTAACCCTAACCCGAACCCGAACCCTAACCCTAACCCGAACCAGAACCCGAACCCTAACCCGAACCCGAACCGGAACCCAAACTTAACCCTAACCCGAACCATAACCCTAACCCTAAACCTAACCCTAACCCGAACCCTAACCCTAACCCTAACTCTAACCCTAAACCTAACCCTAACCAGAAACCTAACCCTAACCCTAACCCGAACCCTCACCCTAACCCTAACTCTAACCCAAAACCTAACCCTAAACCGAACCCTAACCCTTACCCTAACCCGAACCCGAACCCTAACCCTAAACCGAACCCTAACCCGAAACCTAACCCGAACGCTAACC
>JAVLSZ010000132.1:542500-545000 GCA_032313775.1 Urocyon cinereoargenteus | reverse complement strand
CCAGACCCTATACCTAACCCGAAACCTAACCCTAACCCTAACCCTAACCCTAACCCGAACCCTAACCCGAACCCTAACCCTAACCCTAACCCGAACCAGAACGCTAACCCGAAACCGAACCCTAACCAAAACCCTAACCCTTACCCTAACCGGAACCCTAAACCTAACCCTAACCCGAACCCTAACTCGAACCCTAAACCTAACCCTAACCTGAACACTAACCCCTAATCCTAACTCGAACCCTAACCCTAACCCGAACACGAACCCTAACCCTAACCCGAACCAGAACCCGAACCCTAACCCGAACCCGAACCGGAACCCAAACTTAACCCTAACCCGAACCATAACCCTAACCCTAAACCTAACCCTAACCCGAACCCTAACCCTAACCCTAACTCTAACCCTAAACCTAACCCTAACCCGAAAACTAACCCGAACCCTAACCCTAACCCTAACCTGAACACTAAACCCTAACCCTAACCTGAACCCTAACCCTAACCCGAACCCGAACCCTAAACCTAACCCGAACTCGAACCCGAAACCTAACCCGAACCCGAACCCGAACTCAACCTTAACCCTAACCCGAACCCTAACACTAACCCTAACCCTAACCCTAACCCGAACCCTAACCCTAACCCTAACTCTAACCCTAAACCTAACCCTAACCCGAACCCTAACCCTAACCCTAACCCGAACACTAACCCGAACCCTAACCCGAAACCTAAACCTAACCCTAACCCTAACCCTAACCCGAACCTTAACCCTAACCCGAACCCTAAACCTAACCCTAACCCGAACCCTAACCCGAACTCTAAACCGAACCCTAACCCTAACCCTAACCCGAACCCTAAACCGAACCCTAAACCTAAACCTAACCCAAACCCTAACCCTAACCCTAACCCTAACCCTAACCCCTAACCCTAACCCTAACCCTAACCCTAACACTAACCCTAAAACCTAAGCCTAACCCTAACCCGAACCCTAACCCTAACCCTAACCCTAACCCGAACCCTAACCCTAACCCTAACCCTAAACCTAACCAGAAACCTAACCCTAACCCTAACCCTAACCGTAACCCTAACCCTAACACCTAACCCTAACCCGAAACCGAACCCTAACCCTAACCCTAACCCGAACCCTAACACTAACCCTAACCCAAACCCTAACACGAACCCTAACCCTAACCCTAACCCTAACCCTAACCCGAACCCTAACCTCTAACCCGAACCCGAACCCTAAAAAAAACCGGAAACATAACCCTACCCCGAACTGAAACCCAAATCATAACCCTAAACCTAACACGAACCCTAACACTAACCATAACCCTAACCGTAACCCGAACCCTAACCCTAACCCTAACCCTAACCCGAACCCGAACCCTAACCCTAACCCTAACCCTAACCCCTAACCCTCACCCGAACCCTAACACTACCACTAACCCTAACCCTAACCCTAACCCTAACCCGAACCCTAACCCTAACCCTAACCCTCACCCTAACCCTAACCCCTAACCCTAATCCGAACCCTAACACTAACTCGAACACTAACCCTAACCCCTAACCCGAACCCTAACCCTAACCCTAACCCGAACCCTAACCCGAACCCTAACCTTAAACCTAACCCTAAACCTAACCCGAACCCTAACCCTAACCCTAACCCTAATCCTAACCCCTAACACTAACCCGAACCCGAACCCTAACCCGAACCCTAACCCTACACCTAACCCGAACCCTAACACTAACCCTAACACAAACCCTAACCCGAACCCTAACCCTAACCCTAACCCTAACCCTAACCCTAACCCGAACCCTAAACCTAACCCTAACACGAACCCTAACCTCTAACCCGAACCCGAAACCGAACCCTAAACCAAACCTGAACCCTAACACTACCCCGAACCCGAACCCAAACCATAACCCTAACCCAAACCCGAACCCTAACACTAACCATAAACCTAACCGTAACCCGAACCCTAACTCTAACCCTAACCCTAACCCGTACCCTAACCCTAACCCTAACCCGTACGCTAACCTAACACTAACCCTAACCCTAACCCTAAACATAACCCTAACCCTAATCCGAACCCTAACCCTAACCCTAACCCGAACCCTAACCCGAACCCTAACCCTAACCCTAACCTGAACACTAACCCCTAACACTAACCCGAACACGAATCCTAACCCGAAACCGAACCCTAACCCGAACCCGAACCCGAACCCTAACCCAAACCAGAACCCGAACCCGAGGCCTAACCCTAACCCTAACCCGAATCCTAACCCCTAACCCTAACCCTAACCCTAACCCTAACCCGAAACCTAACCCTAACCTTAAACCGAACCCTTACCCTAACCCAAACCCGAACCCGTAACCTAACCCGAACCCGAACCCTAACCCTACCCCGAACCCGAACCCAAACCAGACCCTATACCTAACCCGAAACCTAACCCTAACCCTAACCCTAACCCAACCCTAACCCGAACCCTAACGCGAACCCTAACCC
>JAVLSZ010000132.1:525000-532500 GCA_032313775.1 Urocyon cinereoargenteus | reverse complement strand
CCCTAACCCTAACCCGAACCCTAACCCTAACCCTAACCCTCACCCTAACCCTAACCCCTAACCCTAATCCGAACCCTAACCCTAACTCGAACACTAACCCTAACCCCTAACCCGAACCCTAACCCTAACCCTAACCCGAACCCTAACCCGAACCCTAACCTTAAACCTAACCCTAAACCTAACCCGAACTCTAACCCGAACCGTAAGCCTAACCCTAACCCGAACCCTAAACAGAACCCTAACACTAACCCTAACCCAAACCCTAAACCTAACCCTAAACCTAACCCTAACCCTAACCCTAACCCTAACCCTATCCCCTAACCCTAACCCTAACCCTAACCCTAACCCTAACCCTAAAACCTAAGCCTAAAGCTAACCCTAACCCTAACCCGATCCCTAACCCTCACCCTAACCCGAACCCTAACCCTAACCCTAACCCTAAACCTAACCCGAACCCTAACCCTAACCCTAACCCTAATCCTAACCCCTAACCCTAACCCGAAACCGAACCCTAACCCGAACCCTAACCCTACACCTAACCCGAACCCTAACACTAACCCTAACCCAAACCCTAACCCGAACCCTAACCCTAACCCTAACCCTAACCCTAACCCTAACCCGAACCCTAAAACTAACCCTAACACGAACCCTAACCTCTAACCCGAACCCGAAACCGAACCCTAAACCAAACCTGAACCCTAACCCTACCCCGAACCCGAACCCAAACCATAACCCTAACCCTAACCCGAACCCTAACACTAAACATAAACCTAACCGTAACCCGAACCCTAAATCTAACCCTAACCCTAACCCGAACCCTAACCCTAATCCTAACCCTAACCCTAACCCTAACCCCTAACCCTAACCCGAACCCTAACCCTAACCCTAACCCTAACCCTAACCCTAAACCTAACCCGAACCCTAACCCTAACCCTAACCCGAACCCTAACCCGAACCCTAACCCTAACCCTAACCTGAACACTAACCCCTAACACTAACCCGAACACGAATCCTAACCCGAAACCGAACCCTAACCCGAACCCGAACCCGAACCCTAACCCAAACCAGAACCCGAACCCGAGGCCTAACCCTAACCCATCCCGAAACCTAACCCCTAACCCTAACCCTAACCCTAACCCTAACCCGAAACCTAACCATAACCCTAACTCTAACCCTAAACCTAACCCTAACCCGAACCCTAACCCTAACACTAACCCGAACCCTAACCCGAACTCTAACCCGAAACCTAACCCTAACCCTAAACCTAACCCTAACCCGAACCCTAACCCTAACCCGAACCCTAACCCGAACCCTAACCCTAACCCGAACCCTAACACGAACCCTAACCCGACCCCTAACCCTAACCCTAACCCGAACCCTAAACCGAACCCTAAACCTGACCCTAACCCTAAACCTAACCCCTAACTCTAACCCGAAACCTAACCCTAACACTAAACCTAACCCTAATCCGAACCCTAACCCTAACCCTAACCCTAACATGAACCCGAATCCTAACCCTAAACCTAACCCTAACCCTAACCCTAACCCTAACCCGAACCCTAACCCTAACCCGAACCCTTACCCTAACCCTAACCATAACCCTAACCCTAACCCGAACCCTAACCCTAACCCGAACCCTAACCCTAACCCTAACCCTAACCCTAACCCGAACCCTAACCCTAACCCGAACCCGAACCCGAACCCTAACCCTAATCCTAACCCGAACCCTAACCCTAACCCTATCCGGACCCCTAACCCTAACCCTAACCCGAACCCGAACCCTAACCCCTTACCCGAATCCTATCCCTAACCCGAACCCTCACACGAACCCTAACCCTAACCCTAACACCGAACCCGAACCCTAACCCTAACCCTAACCCTAACCCGAACCCTAACCCGAACCCTAACCCGAACCCAACCCTAAATCTAACCCGAACCCGAACCCTAATCCTAACCCTAACCCGAACCCTAAACATAACCCGAACCCTAACCCTAACCCTAACCCTAACCCGAACCCTAACCCTAACCCTAAACGACCCCTAACCCGAAACCTAACACGAACCCTAACCCTAACCCTAAACCTAACCCGAACCCTAACCCTAACCCTCAACCGAACCCTAACCCTAAGCCGAACCCTAAACCTAACCCTAACCCGAACCCTAACCCTAACCCAAACCCGAACCCTAAACCTAACCCGAAACCTAACCCGAACCCAACACTAACCCGAAACCTAACCCTAACCCGAACCCTAACCCTAAACGTAACCCTAACCCGAAACCTAAATCTAACCCAAACCCTAACACTAAACCTAACCCGAACCCTAACCCTAACCCTAACCCGAACCCTAACCGTAAACCGATCCCTAACACTAACCCTAACCCTAAAAATAACCCTAACCCGAACCCTAAACCTAACCCTAACCCGAACACTAACCCGAACCCTAACCCTAACCCTAACCTGAACACTAAACCCTAACCCTAACCTGAACCCTAACCCTAACCCGAACCCGAACCCTAAATCTAACCCGAACTCGAACCCGAAACCTAACCCGAACCCGAACCCAAACCCAACCTTAACCCTAACCCGAACCCTAACACTAACCCTAACCCTAACCCTAACCCGAACACTAACCCTAACCCTAACTCTAACCCTAAACCTAACCCTAACCCGAACCCTAACCCTAACCCTAACCCGAACACTAACCCGAACCCTAACCCGAACCCTAATCCGAACCCTAAACCTAACCTTAACCCGAACCCTAACCCGAACCCTAACCCTAACCCTAACCTGAACACTAACCCCTAACCCTAACTCGAACCCTAACCCTAACCCGAACCCGAACCCTAACCCTAACCCGAACCAGAACCCGAACCCTAACCCGAACCCGAACCGGAACCCAAACTTAACCCTAACCCGAACCATAACCCTAACCCTAACACTAACCCTAACCCGAACCCTAACCCTAACCCTAACTCTAACCCTAAACCTAACCCTAACCAGAAACCTAACCCTAACCCTAACCCGAACCCTAATCCTAAACCTAACCCTAACCCTAAACCTAACCCTAACCCTAACTCGAACCCTAACCCTAACCCTAACCCTAACCCTAACCCGAACCCGAACCCTAACCCTAACCCTAACCCTAACCCTAACCCTAACTGTAACCCCTAACCCTAACCCTAACCCTAACCCTAACCCGAAAAATAACCCTAACCCTAACCCGAACCCTAACCCTAACCCGAACCCTAACACTAACCCGAACACTAACCCTAAGCCTAACCCTAACCCTAAACCGAACCCTAACCCGAAACCTAACCCAAACCCTAACCCTAACCCTAACCCGAACCCTAAAACGAACCCTAACCCGAACCCTAAACCGAACCATAACCCGAACCCTAACCCTAACCCTAACCCGAAACCTAACCCGAACCCTAATCCGAACCCTAACACTAAACCCTAACCCAAACCCGAACCCAAACCCTAACCCGAACCCGAACCCTAATGCTAACCCGAACCCGAACCCTAAACCGAACCCTAACCCTAATCCTAACCCGAACCCTAACCCTAACCGTATCCGGACCCTAACCCGAAACCTAACCCTAACCCTAACCCGAACCCTAAACCGAACCCTAACACGAATCCTAACACTAACCCTAACCCGAACCCTAACCCGAACCCTAACCCTAACCCTAACCCGAATCATAACCCTAACCCTAACCCAAACCCTAACGCGAAACCTAACCCTAACCCTAAACCTAACCCTAACCCGAACCCTAACCCTAACCCTAACCCGAACCCAAACCCCTAACCCGAACCCGAACTCGAACCCGAACCCGAACCCGAACCCTAACCCGAACCCGAACCCAAACCATAACCCTAAACCTAACCCGAACCCTAACCCTAACCCTAAACCTAACCCTAACCCGAACCCAAACCCTAACCCTAACCCTAACCCTAACCCTAACCCGAACCCTAACCCTAACACTAACCCAAACCCTAACGCGAAAACTAACCCTAACCCTAAACCTAACCCTAACCCGAACCCTAACCCTAACCCTAACCCGAACCCAAACCCCTAACCCGAACACGAACTCGAACCCGAACCCGAACCCTAACCCTAACCCTATCCGGACCCCTAACCCTAACCCTAACCCGAACCCGAACCCTAACCCCTTACCCGAATCCTATCCCTAACCCGAACCCTCACACGAACCCTAACCCTAACCCTAACACCGAACCCGAACCCTAACCCTAACCCTAACCCTAACCCGAACCCTAACCCGAACCCTAACCCGAACCCAACCCTAAATCTAACCCGAACCCGAACCCTAATCCTAACCCTAACCCGAACCCTAAACATAACCCGAACCCTAACCCTAACCCTAACCCTAACCCGAACCCTAACCCTAACCCTAAAACGACCCCTAACCCGAAACCTAACACGAACCCTAACCCTAACCCTAAACCTAACCCGAACCCTAACCCTAACCCTCAACCGAACCCTAACCCTAAGCCGAACCCTAAACCTAACCCTAACCCGAACCCTAAACCTAACCCAAACCCGAACCCTAAACCTAACCCGAAACCTAACCCGAACCCAACACTAACCCGAAACCTAACCCTAACCCGAACCCTAACCCTAAACGTAACCCTAACCCGAAACCTAAATCTAACCCAAACCCTAACACTAAACCTAACCCGAATCCTAACCCTAACCCTAACCCGAACCCTAACCGTAAACCGATCCCTAACACTAACCCTAACCCTAAAAATAACCCTAACCCGAACCCTAAACCTAACCCTAACCCGAACACTAACCCGAACCCTAACCCTAACCCTAACCTGAACACTAAACCCTAACCCTAACCTGAACCCTAACCCTAACCCGAACCCGAACCCTAAACCTAACCCGAACTCGAACCCGAAACCTAACCCGAACCCGAACCCAAACCCAACCTTAACCCTAACCCGAACCCTAACACTAACCCTAACCCTAACCCTAACCCGAACACTAACCCTAACCCTAACTCTAACCCTAAACCTAACCCTAACCCGAACCCTAACCCTAACCCTAACCCGAACACTAACCCGAACCCTAACCCGAACCCTAATCCGAACCCTAAACCTAACCTTAACCCGAACCCTAACCCGAACCCTAACCCTAACCCTAACCTGAACACTAACCCCTAACCCTAACTCGAACCCTAACCCTAACCCGAACCCGAACCCTAACCCTAACCCGAACCAGAAACCGAACCCTAACCCGAACCCAAACCGGAACCCAAACTTAACCCTAACCCGAACCATAACCCTAACCCTAACACTAACCCTAACCCGAACCCTAACCCTAACCCTAACTCTAACCCTAAAACTAACCCTAACCAGAAACCTAACCCTAACCCTAACCCGAACCCTAACCCTAAACCTAAGCCTAACCCTAAACCTAACCCTAACCCTAACTCGAACCCTAACCCTAACCCTAACCCTAACCCTAACCCGAACCCGAACCCTAACCCTAACCCTAACCCTAACCCTAACTGTAACCCCTAACCCTAACCCCAACCCTAACCCTAACCCGAAAAATAACCCTAACCCTAACCCGAACCCTAACCCTAACCCGAAAACTAACACTAACCCGAACACTAACCCTAAGACTAACCCTAACCCTAACCCGAACCCTAACCCGAAACCTAACCCAAACCGTAACCCTAACCCTAAACCGAACCCTAAAACGAACCCTAACCCGAACCCTAAACCGAACCATAACCCGAACCCTAACCCTAACCCTAACCCGAAACCTAACCCGAACCCTAATCCGAACCCTAACACTAAACCCTAACCCAAACCCGAACCCAAACCCTAACCCGAACCCGAACCCTAATGCTAACCCGAACCCGAACCCTAAACCGAACCCTAACCCTAATCCTAACCCGAACCCTAACCCTAACCGTATCCGGACCCTAACCCGAAACCTAACCCTAACCCTAACCCGAACCCTAAACCGAACCCTAACACGAATCCTAACACTAACCCTAACCCGAACCCTAACCCGAACCCTAACCCTAACCCTAACCCGAATCATAACCCTAACCCTAACCCAAACCCTAACGCGAAACCTAACCCTAACCCTAAACCTAACCCTAACCCGAACCCTAACCCTAACCCTAACCCGAACCCAAACCCCTAACCCGAACCCGAACTCGAACCCGAACCCGAACCTGAACCCTAACCCGAACCCGAACCCAAACCATAACCCTAACCCTAACCCGAACCCTAACCCTAACCCTAAACCTAACCCTAACCCGAACCCAAACCCTAACCCTAACCCTAACCCTAACCCTAACCCGAACCCTAACCCTAACCCTAACCCTCACCCTAACCCTAACCCCTAACCCTAATCCGAACCCTAACCCTAACTCGAACCCTAAACCTAACCCTAACCCGAACCCTAACCCTAACCCTAACC
Source organism: Urocyon cinereoargenteus (assembly GCA_032313775.1). Lineage (NCBI taxonomy): Eukaryota > Metazoa > Chordata > Mammalia > Carnivora > Canidae > Urocyon > Urocyon cinereoargenteus. The sequence continues at coordinate 526,034 of JAVLSZ010000132.1, read as the reverse complement.
CGAACCCTAACTCGAACCCTAACCTTAAACCTAACCCTAACCCTAACCCGAACCCTAACCCTAACCCTAACCCTAACCCGAACCCTAACCCTAACCCTAACCCTAACCCTAACCCTAACTCTAACCCCTAACCCTAACCCCAACCCTAACCCTAACCCGAACCCTGACCCCAACCCTAACCCGAACCCTAACCCTAACCCGAAACCTAACCCTAACCCGAACCCTAAACCTAAACCTAACCCTAAACCTAACCCTAACCCTAACCCTAACCCGAAACCTAACCCGAACCCTAATCCTAACCCTAACCCTAAACCTAACACTAACCCGAACCCTAACCCTTACCCTAACCCGAACCCGAACCCTAAACCGAATCCTAACCCTAACCCTAACCCGAACCCTAACCCTAACACAAACCCGAACCCTAACCCTAACCCGAACCCTAACACGAACCCTAACCCGAAACCTAATCCGAACCCTAACCCGAACCCTAAACCGAACCCTAACTCGAACCCTAACCCGAACCCTAACCCGAAACCTAACCCTAACCCGAACCCTAACCCGAACCCTAACCCGAACCCTAACCCTAACACTAACCCGAACCCTAACGCTAACCCGAACCCGAACCCTAACCCGAACCCTAACCCGAACCCTAACCCGAACCCTAACCCTAACCCTAACCCTAATCCTAACCCGAACTCTAACCCTAACCCTAACCCTAACCCGAACCCTAAGCCGAAACCTAACTCGAACCCCAACCCTAACGCTAACCTGAACCCGAAACCTAACCCTAACCCTAACCCGAACCCTTACCCTAACACGAACCCGAACCCGTTACCTAACCCGAACCCGAACCCTAACCCTACCCTGAACCCGAACCCAAACCAGACCCTATACCTAACCCGAAACCTAACCCTAACCCTAACCCTAACCCTAACCCTAACCCGAACCCTATCCCGAACCTTAACCCTAACCCTAACCCGAACCAGAACGCTAACCCGAACCCGAACCCTAAACAAAACCCTAACCCTTACCCT
>JAVLSZ010000132.1:512500-517500 GCA_032313775.1 Urocyon cinereoargenteus | reverse complement strand
ACCCTAACCCTAACCCTAACCCTAACCCGAACCCTAACCCTAACCCTAACACTAAACCCTAACCCAAACCCGAACCCTAACCCTAACCCGAACCCTAACACGAACCCTAACCCGAACCCTAAACCGAACCCTAACCCGAACCCTAACTCGAACCCTAACCCGAACCCTAACCCTAACCCTAACCCGAAACCTAACCCGAACCCAACCCTAACCTGAAAACTAACCCTAACCCGAACCCTAACCCTAAACCTAACCCTAACCCGAAACCTAAATCTAACCCGAACCCTAACACTAAACCTAACCCAAAACTTACCCTAACCCTAACCCGAACCCTAACCGTAACCCGAACCCTAACCCTAACCCTAACCCTAAACCTAAACATAACCCGGACCCTAAACCTAACCCTAACCCGAAACCTAACCCGAACCCTAACTATAACCTGAACACTAAACCCTAACCCTAACCCGAACCCTAAACCTAACCCGAACCCGAACCCTAACCCGAACCCGAACCCAAACCTAACCCTAACCCGAACCCTAACCCTAACCCTAAACCTAACCCGAACCCTAACACTAACCCTAACTCTAACCCAAAACCTAACCCTAACCTGAACCCTAACCGTAACCCTAACCCGAACCCTAACCCGGACCCTAAACCGAAACCTAACCCTAACCCTAACGCTAACCCTAACCTGAACCTTAACCCTAACCCGAACCATAACCCTAACCCTCATCCGAACCCTAACCCGAACTCTAACCCGAACCGTAACCCTAACCCTAACCCGAACACTAAACAGAACCCTAACCCTAACCCTAACCCAAACCCTAAACCTAACCCTAAACCTAACCCTAACCCTAACCCTAACCCTAACCCTAACCCTAAAACCTAAGCCTAAAGCTAACCCTAACCCTAACCCGATTCCTAACCCTCACCCTAACCCGAACCCTAACCCTAACCCTAACCCTAAACCTAACCCGAACCCTAACCCTAACCCTAACCCTAATCCTAACCCCTAACCCTAACCCGAACCCGAACCCTAACCCGAACCCTAACCCTACACCTAACCCGAACCCTAACACTAACCCTAACCCAAACCCTAACCCGAACCCTAACCCTAACCCTAACCCTAACCCAAACCCTAACCCGAACCCTAAACCTAACCCTAACACGAACCCTAACCCCTAACCCGAACCCGAAACCGAACCCTAAACCAAACCTGAACCCTAACCCTACCCCGAACCCGAACCCAAACCATAACCCTAACCCTAAACCGAACCCTAACACTAACCATAAACCTAACCGTAACCCGAACCATAACTCTAACCCTAACCCTAACCCGAACCCTAACCCTAATCCTAACCCTAACCCTAACCCTAACCCCTAACCCTAACCGGAACCCTAACCCTAACCCTAACCCTAACCCTAACCCTAACCCTAACCCGAACCCTAACCCTAACCCTAACCCGAACCCTAACCCGAACCCTAACCCTAACCCTAACCTGAACACTAACCCCTAACACTAACCCGAACATGAATCCTAACCCGAAACCGAACCCTAACCCGAACCCGAACCCGAACCCTAACCCAAACCAGAACCCGAACCGGAGGCCTAACCCTAACCCTCACCCGAAACCTAACCCCTAACCCTAACCCTAACCCTAAACCTAACCCGAAACCTAACCCTAACCCTAACCCGAACCAGAACCCGAACCCTAACCCGAACCCGAACCGGAACCCAAACTTAACCCTAACCCGAACCATAACCCTAACCCTAACCCTAACCCTAACCCGAACCCTAACCCTAACCCTAACTCTAAACCTAAACCTAACCCTAACCAGAAACCTAACTCTAACCCTAACCCGAACCCTAACCCTAACCCTAACTCTAACCCAAAACCTAACCCTAACCCGAACCCTAACCCTTACCCTAATCCGAACCCGAACCCTAACCCTAAACCGAACCCTAACCCGAAACCTAACCCGAACGCTAACCCGAACCCTAACGCGAACCCTAACCCGAATCCTAACCCTAACCCTAAACCGAACCCTAACCCGAACCCTAACACTAACCCAAACCCTAACCCTAAGCCTAACCCGAACCCTAACCCGAACACTAACCCGAAACCTAACCCTAACCCTAACCCTAACCCGAACCCTAATCCTCATCCTAACCCTCACCCTAACGCTAACCCTAACCCGAACCCTAACCCTAACCCTAACCCTAACCCTAACCCGAACCCTAACCCTAACCCTAACACTAAACCCTAACCCAAACCCGAACCCTAAACCTAACCCGAACCCTAACACGAACCCTAACCCGAACCCTAAACCGAACCCTAACCCGAACCCTAACCCGAACCCTAACCCGAACCCTAACCCTAACCCTAACCCGAAACCTAACCCGAACCCAACCCTAACCCGAAAACTAACCCTAACCCGAACCCTAACCCTAAACCTAACCCTAACCCGAAACCTAAATCTAACCCGAACCCTAACACTAAACCTAACCGAAAACTTACCCTAACCCTAACCCGAACCCTAACCGTAACCCGAACCCTAACACTAACCCTAACCCTAAACCTAACCATAACCCGAACCCTAAACCTAACCCTAACCCGAAACCTAACCCGAACCCTAACTATAACCTGAACACTAAACCCTAACCCTAACCCGAACCCTAAACCTAACCCGAACCCGAACCCTAACCCGAACCCGAACCCGAACCCAACCCTAACCCTAACCCGAACCCTAACCCTAACCCTAACCCTAACCCGAACCTTAACCCTAACCCTAACTCTAACCCTAAACCTAACCCTAACCCGAACCCTAACCCTAACCCTAACCCGAACCCTAACCCGGACCCTAAACCGAAACCTAACCCTAACCCTAACCCTAACCCTAACCCGAACCTTAACCCTAACCCGAACCCTAACCCGAACCCTAAACCTAATCCTAACCCAAACCCTAACCCGAACCCTAACCCTAACCCTAACCTGAACACTAACCCCTAACCCTAACTCGAACCCTAACCCTAACCCGAACCCGAACCCTAACCCTAACCCGAACATGAACCCGAACCCTACCCGAACCCGAACCGGAAGCCAAACTTAACCCTAACCCGAACCATAACCCTAACCCTAACACTAACCCTAACCCGAACCCTAACCCTAACCCTAACTCTAACCCTAAACCTAACCCTAACCAGAAACCTAACCCTAACCCTAACCCGAACCCTAACCCTAAACCTAACCCTAACCCTAAACCTAACCCTAACCCTAACTCGAACCCTAACCCTAACCCTAACCCTAACCCGAACCCGAACCCTAACCCTAACCCTAACCCTAACCCTAACTGTAACCCCTAACCCTAACCCCAACCCTAACCCTAACCCGAAAAATAACCCTAACCCTAACCCGAACCCTAACCCTAACCCGAACCCTAACACTAACCCGAACCCTAACCCTAAGCCTAACCCTAACCCTAACCCGAACCCTAACCCGAAACCTAACCCTAACCCTAACCCTAACCCTAACCCGAACCCTAAAACGAACCCTAACGCGAACCCTAAACCGAACCCTAACCCGAACCCTAACCCTAACCCTAACCCGAAACCTAACCCGAACCCTAATCCGAACCCTAACACTAAACCATAACCCAAACCCGAACCCTAACCCTAACCCGAACCCGAACCCTAATGCTAACCCGAACCCGAACCCTAAACCGAACCCTAACCCTAATCCTAACCCGAACCCTAACCCTAACCGTATCCGGACCCTAACCCGAACCCTAACCCTAACCCTAACCCGAACCCTAAACCGAACCCTAACCCGAATCCTAACACTAACCCTAACCCGAACCCTAACCCGAACCCTTACCTAACCCGAACCCGAACCCGTAACCTAACCCGAACCCGAACCCTAACCCTACCCTGAACCCGAACCCAAACCAGACCCTATACCTAACCCGAAACCTAACCCTAACCCTAACCATAACCCTAACCCTAACCCGAACCCTAACCCGAACCCTAACCAGAAACATAACCCTAACACTAACCCTAACCCGAACCCGAACCCTAACCCGAATCCTAACCCTAACCCTAACCCGAACCCTAACCCTAACCCAAACACGAACCCTAACCCTAACCCGAACCCTAAACCGAACCCTAACCCGAACCCTAACCCGAACCCTAACCCGAACCCTAACCCGTACCCTAACCCGAACCCTAAACCGAACACTAACCCTAACCCTAACCCGAACCCTAACCCGAACCCTAACCCTAACCCGAACCCTAACCCAAACCCTAACACGAACCCTAACCCTAACCCTAACCCGAACCCTAACGCTAACCCGAAACCGAACCCTAACCCAAACACTAACCCTAACCCTAACCCGAACCCTAACCCTAACCCTAACCCGAAATCTAACCAGAAACCTAACCCTAACCCTAACCCTAATCCTAACCCGAACCCTAACCCTAACCCTAACCGGAAACCTAACCCTAACCCTAACCCGAACCCGAACCCTAACCCCTTACCCGAATCCTAACCCTAACCCGAACCCTCACCCGAACCCTAACCCTAACCCTAACCCCGAAACCGAACCCTAAACTTAACCCTAACCCTAAACCGAACCCTAACCCGAAACCTAACCCAAACCCCAACACTAACCCTAACCCGAACACTAACCCTAAACCTAACCCTAACCCGAACCCTAACCCTAACCCGAACCCTAACCCTAACCCTAACCCTAACCCGAACCCGAACCCTAACCCTAACCCTAACCCCGAAACCGAACCCTAACCTTAACCCTAACCCTAAACCGAACCCTAACCCGAACCCTAACCCAAACCCCAACACTAACCCTAACCCGAACACTAACCCTAACCCTAACCCTAACCCGAACCCTAACCCTAACCCGACCCCTAACCCGAACCCTAACACGAACCTAACCCTAACCCTAACCCTAACTCGAACCCTATTCCTAACACTAACCTGAACCCT
>JAVLSZ010000132.1:500000-505000 GCA_032313775.1 Urocyon cinereoargenteus | reverse complement strand
CCGAACCCTCACCCGAACCCTAAACCTAACCCTAAACCCGAAACAGAACCCTAACCTTAACCCTAACCCTAAACCGAACCCTAACCCGAACCCTAACCCAAACCCCAACCCTAACCCTAACCCGAACCCGAACCCTAACCCAAATCCTAACCCGAACCCCAACCCTAACCCGAACCCTAACCCTAACCCTAACCCTAACCCTAACCCGAACCCTAACCCTAACCCTAAACCGACCCCTAACACGAACCCTAACACGAACCCTAACCCTAACCCTAACCCTAACCCGAACCCTATTCCTAACACTAACCCGAACCCTAACCCTAAGCCGAACCCTAAGACTAAACCTAACACGAACCCTAACACTAACCCGAACCCGAACCCTAAACCTAACCCAAAACCTATCCCGAACCCAACCCAAACCCGAAACCTAACCCTAACCCGAACCCTAACCCTAACCCTAACCCTAACTCTAACCCTAAACCTAACCCTAACCCGAAACCTAAATCTAACCCGAACCCTAACACTAAACTTAACCCGAACCCTAACCCTAACCCTAACCCGAACCCTAACCGTAACCCGAACCCTAACCCTAACCCTAACCCTAAACCTAACCCTAACCCGAACCCTAAACCTAACCTTAACCCGAACCCTAACCCGAACACTAACCCTAACCCTAACCTGAACACTAACCCCTAACCCTAACTCGAACCCTAACCCTAACCCGAACCCGAACCCTAACCCTAACCCGAACCAGAACCCGAACCCTAACCCGAACCCGAACCGGAACCCAAACTTAACCCTAACCCGAACCATAACCCTAACCCTAACCCTAACCCTAACCCGAACCCTAACCCTAACCCTAACTCTAACCCTAAACCTAACCCTAACCAGAAACCTAACCCTAACCCTAACCCGAACCCTAACCCTAACCCTAACTCTAACCCAAAACCTAACCCTAAACCGAACCCTAACCCTTACCCTAACCCGAACCCGAACCCTAACCCTAAACCGAACCCCTAACCCGAAACCTAACCCGAACGCTAACCCGAACCCTAACGCGAACCCTAACCCGAATCCTAACCCTAACCCTAAACCGAACCCTAACCCGAACCCTAACACTAACCCGAACCCTAACCCTAAGCCTAACCCTAACCCTAACCCGAACTCTAACCCGAAACCTAACCCTAATCCTAACCCTAACCCTAACCCTAACCCTAACCCCTAACCCTAACCCTAACCCTAACCCTAAAACCTAAGCCTAAAGCTAACCCTAACCCTAACCCAATCCCTAACCCTCACCCTAACCCGAACCCTAACCCTAACCCTAACCCTAAACCTAACCCGAACCCTAACCCTAACCCTAACCCTAATCCTAACCCCTAACCCTAACCCGAACCCGAACCCTAACCCGAACCCTAACCCTACACCTAACCCGAACCCTAACACTAACCCTAACCCAAACTCTAACCCGAACCCTAACCCTAACCCTAACCCTAACCCGAACCCTAAACCTAACCCTAACACGAACCCTAACCTCTAACCCGAACCCGAAACCGAACCCTAAACCAAACCTGAACCCTAACCCTACCCCGAACCCGAACCCAAACCATGACCCTTACCCTAACCCGAACCCTAACACTAACCATAAACCTAACCGTAACCCGAACCCTAACTCTAAACCTAACCCTAACCCGAACCCTAACCCTAATCCTAACCCTAACCCTAACCCTAGCCCCTAACCCTAACCCGAACCCTAACCCTAACCCTAACCCTAACCCTAACCCTAACCCTAAACCGAACCCTAACCCTAACCCTAACCCGAACCCTAACCCGAACCCTAACCCTAACCCTAACCTGAACACTAACCCCTAACACTAACCCGAACACGAATCCTAACCCGAAACCGAACCCTAACCCGAACCCGAACCCGACCCTAACCCTAATCCTAACCCGAACCCTAAACCTAACCCTATCCGAACCCCTAACACTAAGCCTAACCCGAACCCGAACCCTAACCCCTTACCCGAAACCTATCCCTAACCCGAACCCTCACACGAACCCTAACCCTAACCCTAACACTGAACCCGAACCCTAACCCTAACCCTAACCCTAACCCGAACCCTAACACTAACCCTAACCCAAACTCTAACCCGAACCCTAACCCTAACCCTAACCCTAACCCGAACCCTAAACCTAACCCTAACACGAACCCTAACCTCTAACCCGAACCCGAACCCTAACCCTAAGCCGAACCCTAAGACTAAACCTAACACGAACCCTAACACTAACCCGAACCCGAACCCTAAACCTAACCCAAAACCTATCCCGAACCCAACCCAAACCCGAAACCTAACCCTAACCCGAACCCTAACCCTAACCCTAACCCTAACTCTAACCCTAAACCTAACCCTAACCCGAAACCTAAATCTAACCCGAACCCTAACACTAAACTTAACCCGAACCCTAACCCTAACCCTAACCCGAACCCTAACCGTAACCCGAACCCTAACCCTAACCCTAACCCTAAACCTAACCCTAACCCGAACCCTAAACCTAACCTTAACCCGAACCCTAACCCGAACACTAACCCTAACCCTAACCTGAACACTAACCCCTAACCCTAACTCGAACCCTAACCCTAACCCGAACCCGAACCCTAACCCTAACCCGAACCAGAACCCGAACCCTAACCCGAACCCGAACCGGAACCCAAACTTAACCCTAACCCGAACCATAACCCTAACCCTAACCCTAACCCTAACCCGAACCCTAACCCTAACCCTAACTCTAACCCTAAACCTAACCCTAACCAGAAACCTAACCCTAACCCTAACCCGAACCCTAACCCTAACCCTAACTCTAACCCAAAACCTAACCCTAAACCGAACCCTAACCCTTACCCTAACCCGAACCCGAACCCTAACCCTAAACCGAACCCCTAACCCGAAACCTAACCCGAACGCTAACCCGAACCCTAACGCGAACCCTAACCCGAATCCTAACCCTAACCCTAAACCGAACCCTAACCCGAACCCTAACACTAACCCGAACCCTAACCCTAAGCCTAACCCTAACCCTAACCCGAACTCTAACCCGAAACCTAACCCTAATCCTAACCCTAACCCTAACCCTAACCCTAACCCCTAACCCTAACCCTAACCCTAACCCTAAAACCTAAGCCTAAAGCTAACCCTAACCCTAACCCAATCCCTAACCCTCACCCTAACCCGAACCCTAACCCTAACCCTAACCCTAAACCTAACCCGAACCCTAACCCTAACCCTAACCCTAATCCTAACCCCTAACCCTAACCCGAACCCGAACCCTAACCCGAACCCTAACCCTACACCTAACCCGAACCCTAACACTAACCCTAACCCAAACTCTAACCCGAACCCTAACCCTAACCCTAACCCTAACCCGAACCCTAAACCTAACCCTAACACGAACCCTAACCTCTAACCCGAACCCGAAACCGAACCCTAAACCAAACCTGAACCCTAACCCTACCCCGAACCCGAACCCAAACCATGACCCTTACCCTAACCCGAACCCTAACACTAACCATAAACCTAACCGTAACCCGAACCCTAACTCTAAACCTAACCCTAACCCGAACCCTAACCCTAATCCTAACCCTAACCCTAACCCTAGCCCCTAACCCTAACCCGAACCCTAACCCTAACCCTAACCCTAACCCTAACCCTAACCCTAAACCGAACCCTAACCCTAACCCTAACCCGAACCCTAACCCGAACCCTAACCCTAACCCTAACCTGAACACTAACCCCTAACACTAACCCGAACACGAATCCTAACCCGAAACCGAACCCTAACCCGAACCCGAACCCGACCCTAACCCTAATCCTAACCCGAACCCTAAACCTAACCCTATCCGAACCCCTAACCCTAAGCCTAACCCGAACCCGAACCCTAACCCCTTACCCGAAACCTATCCCTAACCCGAACCCTCACACGAACCCTAACCCTAACCCTAACACTGAACCCGAACCCTAACCCTAACCCTAACCCTAACCCGAACCCTAACCCGAACCCTAACCCGAACCCAACCCTAAATCTAACCCGAACCCGAACCCTAATCCTAACCCTAACCCGAACCCTAAACTAACCCGAACCCTAACCCTAACCCTAACCCTAACCCGAACCCTAACCCTAACCCTAAAACGACCCCTAACCCGAACCCTAACACAAACCCTAACCCTAACCCTAAACCTAACCCGAACCCTAACCCTAACCCTAAACCGAACCCTAACCCTAAGCCGAACCCTAAAACTAACCCTAACCCGAACCCTAACCCTAACCCAAACCCGAACCCTAAACCTAACCCGAAACCTAACCCGAACCCAACCCTAACCCGAAACCTAACCCTAACCCGAACCCTAACCCTAAACGTAACCCTAACGCGAAACCTAAATCTAACCCAAACCCTAACACTAAACCTAACCCGAACCCTAACCCTAACCCTAACCCGAACCCTAACCGTAACCCGATCCCTAACACTAACCCTAACCCTAAACCTAACCCTAACCCGAACCCTAAACCTAACCCTAACCCGAACACTAACCCGAACCCTAACCCTAACCCTAACCTGAACACTAAACACTAACCCTAACCTGAACCCTAAACCTAACCCGAACCCGAACCCTAAACCTAACCCGAACTCGAACCCGAAACCTAACCCGAACCCGAACCCGAACCCAACCTTAACCCTAACCCGAACCCTAACACTAACCCTAACCCTAACCCTAACCCGAACCCTAACCCTAACCCTAACTCTAACCCTAAACCTAACCCTAACCCGAACCCTAACCCTAACCCTAACCCGAACACTAACCCGAACCCTAACCCGAAACCTAACCCTAACCCTAACCCTAACCCTAACCCGAACCTTAACCCTAACCCGAACCCTAACCCGAACCCTAAACCTAAACCTAACCCGAACCCTAACCCGAACCCTAACCCTAACCCTAACCTGAACA
>JAVLSZ010000132.1:480000-495000 GCA_032313775.1 Urocyon cinereoargenteus | reverse complement strand
ATCCTAACCCCTAACCCTAACCCGAACCCGAACCCTAACCCGAACCCTAACCCTACACCTAACCCGAACCCTAACACTAACCCTAACCCAAACCCTAACCCGAACCCTAACCCTAACCCGAACACTAAACCTAACCCTAACACGAACCCTAACCTCTAACCCGAACCCGAAACCGAACCCTAAACCAAACCTGAACCCTAACCCTACCCCGAACCCGAACCCAAACCATAACCCTAACCCTAACCCAAACACTAACCATAAACCTAACCGTTACCCGAACCCTAACTGTAACCCTAACCCTAACCCGAACCCTAACCCTAATCCTAACCCTAACCCTAACCCTAACCCCTAACCCTAACCCGAACCCTAACCCTAACCCTAACCCTAACCCTAACCCTAACCCGAACCCTAACCCTAACCCTAACCCGAACCCTAACCCGAACCCTAACCCTAACCCTAACCTGAACACTAACCCCTAACACTAACCCGAACACGAATCCTAACCCGAAACCGAACCCTAACCCGAACCCGAACCCGAACCGTAACCCAAACCAGAACCCGAAACCGAGGCCTAACCCTAACCCTAACCCGAAATCTAACTCCTAACCCTAACCCTAACCCTAACCCGAAACCTAACCCTAACCCTAACTCTAACCCTAAACCTAACCCTAACCCGAACCCTAACCCTAACACTAACCCGAACCCTAACCCGAACTCTAACCCGAAACCTAACCCTAACCCTAACCCTAACCCGAACCCTAACCCTAACCCGAACCCTAACACTAACCATAAACCTAACCGTAACCCGAACCCTAACTCTAACCCTAACCCTAACCCGAACCCTAACCCTAATCCTAACCCTAACCCTAACCCTAACCCCTAACCCTAACACGAACCCTAACCCTAACCCTAACCCGAACCCTAACCCTAACCCGAACCCTAACCCTAACCCTAACCCGAACCCTAACCCGAACCCTTACCCTAACCCTAACCTGAACACTAACCCCTAACACTAACCCGAACACGAATCCTAACCCGAAACCGAACCCTAACCCGAACCCGAACCCGAACCCTAACCCAATCCAGAACCCGAACCCGAGGCCTAACCCTAACCCTAACCCGAAACCTAACCCCTAACCCTAACCCTAACCCTAACCCTAACCCGAAACCTAACCCTAACCCTAACTCTAACCCTAAACCTAACCCTAACCCGAACCCTAACCCTAACACTAACCCGAACCCTAACCCGAACTCTAACCCGTAACCTAACCCTAACCCTAACCCTAACCCTAACCCGAACCCTAACCCTAACCCGAACCCTAACCCGAACCCTAACCCTAACCCGAACCCTAACACGAACCCTAACCCAACCCCTAACCCTAACCCTAACCAACCCTAAACCGAACTCTAAACCTGACCCTAACCCTAAACCTAACCCCTAACTCTAACCCGAAACCTAACCCTAACACTAAACCTAACCCTAATCCGAACCCTAACCCTAACCCGAACCCGAACCCTAACCCTAAACCTAACCCTAACCCTAACCCTAACCCGAACCCTAACCCTAACCCGAACCCTTACCCTAACCCTAAACCTAACCCTAACCCTAACCCGAACCCTAACCCTAACCCGAACCCTAACCCTAACCCTAACCTTAACCCTAACCCGAACCCTAACCGTAACCCGAACCCGAACCCGAACCCTAACCCTAACCCTAAACCGAACCCTAACCCGAACCCGAACCCTACCACGAACCCTAACCCGAACCCTTAACCGAACCCTAACCCGAATCCTAACACTAACCCTAACCCGAACCCTAACCCGAACCCTAACCCTAACCCTAACCCGAATCCTAACCCTAACCCTAACCCAAACCCTAACCCGAAACCTAACCCTAACCCTAAACCTAACCCTAACCCGAACCCTAACCCTAACCCTAACCCGAACAAAACCCCTAACCCGAACCCGAACTAGAACCCGAACCCGAACCCGAACCCTAACCCGAACCCGAACCCGAACCCAAACCATAACCCTAACCCACCCCGAACCCTAACCCTAACCCTAAAACTAACCCTAACCCGAACCCTAACCCTAACCCTAACCCTAACCCTAACCCTAACCCTAACCCTAACCCGAACCCTAGGCCTAACCCTAACCCTCACCGTAACCCTAACCCCTAACCCTAATCCGAACCTTAACCCTAACTCGAACCCTAAACCTAACCCAAACCCGAACCCTAATCCTAACCCGAACCCTAACCCTAACCCTAACCCTAACCCGAACCCTAACCCGAAACCTAACTCGAACCCCAACCCTAACGCTAACCCGAACCCGAAACCTAACCCTAACCCTAACCCGAACCCTAAACCTAACCCGAAACCTAACCCTAACCCTAACCCGAACCCTAACCCTAACCCTAACACGACCCCTAACCCGAACCCTAACACGAACCCTAACCCTAAACCTAAACCTAACCCGAACCCTAACCCTAACCCTAAACCGAACCCTAACCCTAAGCCGAACCAAAATCCTAACCCTAACCCGAACCCTAACCCTAACCCAAACCTGAACCCTAAACCTAACCCGAAACCTAACCCAAACCCAACCCTAACCCGAAACCTAACCCTAAACCGAAACCTAACCCTAAACCTAACCCTAAACCGAAACCTAAATCTAACCCGAACCCTAACCCTAACCCTAACCCTAACCCTAACCCGAACCCTAACACGAACCCTAACCAGCCCCCTAACCCTAACCCTAACCCGAACCCTAAACCGAACCCTAAACCTGACCCTAACCTTAAACCTAACCCCTTACTCTAACCCGAAACCTAACCCTAACACTAAACCTAACCCTAATCCGAACCCTAACCCTAACCCTAACCCGAACCCGAACCCTAACCCTAACCCTAACCCGAACCCTAACCCTAACCCTAACCCGAAACCTAACCCTAACCCGAACCCTAACCCTAACCCGAACCCTAACCCTAACCCGAACCCTAACCCTAACCCGAACCCGAACACGAACCCTAACACTAACCCTAACCCGAACCCTAACACTAACCCGAACCCTACCCCGAACTGTAACCCGAAACCTAACCCGAAACCTAACCCGAACCCTAAAACGAACCCTAACCCGAATCCTAACACTAACTCTAACCCGAACCCTAACCCGAACCCTAACCCTAACCCTAACCCGAATCCTAACCCTAACCCTAACCCAAACCCTAACCCGAAACCTAACCCTCACCCTAAACCTAACCCTAACACGAACCCTAACCCTAACCCTAACCCGAACCCAAACCCCTAACCCGAACCCGAACTCGAACCCAAACCCGAACCCTAACCCTAACCCTAAACCGAACCCTAACCCGAACCCTAACCTTAAACCTAACCCTAACACTAACCCGAACCCTAACCCTAACCCTAACCCTAACCCTAACCCTAACCCGAAGCCTAACCCTAACCCTAACCCTAACCCTAACTCTAACTCCTAACCCTAACCCCAACCCTAACCCTAACCCGAACCCTAACCCCAACACTAACCCGAACCCTAACCCTAACCCGAACCCTAACCCTAACCCGAACCCTAACCCTAAACCTAACCCTAAACCTAACCCTAACCCTAACCCTAACCCGAACCCTAACCCGAACCCTAACCCTAACCCTAACCATAAACCTAACACTAACCCGAACCCTAACCCTTACCCTAACCCGAAACCGAAACCTAAACCGAATCCTAACCATAACCCTAACCCGAACCTTAACCCTAACCCAAACCCGAACCCTATCCCTAACCCGAACCCTAACACGAACCCTAACCCGAACCCTAAACAGAACCCTAACCCGAACACTAAACCGAACCCTAACCCGAACCCTAACCCGAACCCTAACCCTAACCCGAACCCTAACCCGGACCCTAACCCGAACCCTAACCCTAACCCTAACCCGAACCCTAACGCTAACCCGAACCCGAACCCTAAACCGAACCCTAACCCGAACCCTAACCCGAACCCTAACCCGAACCCTAACCCTAAACCTATCCGGAACCCTAACCCTAACCCTAACCCAAACCTGAAAACTAACCCCTTAGCCGAATCCTATCCATAACCCGAACCCTCACCCGAACCCTAACTCTAACCCTAACCCCGAACCCGAACCCTAACCCTAACCCTAACCCTAACCCGAACCCTAACCCGAAACCTAACTCGAACCCCAACCCTAACGCTAACCCGAACCCGAAACCTAACCCTAACCCTAACCCGAACCCTAACCCTAACCCGAACCCTAACCCTAACCCTAACCCGAACCCTAACCCTAACCCTAACACGACCCCTAACCCGAACCCTAACACGAACCCTAACCCTAACCCTAAACCTTACCCGAACCCTAACCCTAACCCTAAACCGAACCCTACCCCTAAGCCGAACCCTAACCCTAACCCTAACCCGAACCCTAACCCTAACCCAAACCCGAACCCTAAACCTAACCCGAAACCTAACCCGAACAAAACCCTAACCCGAAACCTAACCCTAACCCGAACCCTAACCTTAAACCTAACCCTAACCCGAAACCTAAATCTCACCCGAACCCTAACACTAAACCTAACCCGAACCCTAACCCTAACCCTAACCCGAACCCTAACCGTAACCCGAACCCTAACACTAACCCTAACCCTAAACCTAACCCTAACCCGAACCCTAAACCTAACCCTAACCCGAACCCTAACCCGAACCCTAACCCTAACCTGAACACTAAACCCTAACCCTAACCCGAACCCTAACCCTAACCCGAACCCGAACCCTAAACCTAACCCGAACCCGAACCCATTCCCTATCCCGAACCCGAACCCGAACCCAACCCTAACCCTAAACCTAACCCTAACCCTAAACCTAACCCTAACCTGAACCCTAACCCTAACCCTAACTCTAACCCTAAACCTAACCCTAACCCGAACCCTAACCCTAACCCTATCCCGAACCCTAACCCGAACCCTAACCCGAAACCTAACCCTAACCCTAACCCTAACCCTAACCCGAACCTTAACCCTAACCCTAACCATTACCCTAACCCTAATCCGAACTCTAACCCGAACTCTAACCCGAACCGTAACCCTAACCCTAACCCGAACCCTAAACAGAACCCTAACCCTAACACTAACCCAAACCCTAACCCTAACCCTAACGCTAACCCTAACCCCTAACCCTAACCCGAACCCTAACCCTAACTCGAATACTAACCCTAAACCTAACCCGAACCCTAACCCTAACCCTAACCCTAACCCCAACCCGAACCCTAACCCTAACCCTAACCATAACCCTAATCCGAACCCTAACCCTAACCCTAACCGTAAACCTAATCCGAACCCTAACCCTAACCCTAACCCTAACCCCTAACCCTAACCCTAACCCTAACCCTTACCCTAAAACCTAACCCTAATCCGAACCCTAACCCTAACCCTAACCCTAACCCTAACCCGAACCCTAACCCTAAACCTAACCCTAACCCTAACCCTAACCCTAACCCCAACCCTAACCCCAACCCTAACCCTAACCCTAACCCGAACCCTAACCCATAACCCGAACCTGAACCCGAACCCTAACCCGAACCCGAACCCTAACCCTACCCTGAACCCGAACCCAAACCATAACCCTAACCCTAACCCGAACCCTAACCCTAACCCTAATCCTAACCCTAACCCGAACCCTAACCCTAACCCTAACCCTAACCCTAACCCTAACCCGAACCCTAACCCTAACCCTAACACTAACCCTAACCCCTAACCCTAATCCGAAACCTAACCCTAACTCGAACCCTAAGCCTAACCCTAACCCGAACCCTAACCCTAACCCTAACCCGAACCCTAACACGAACCCTAAACCTAACCCTAACCCTAACCCTAACCCGAACCCTAAACCTAACCCCGAACCGGAACCCTAACCCTAACCCTAACCCTAACCCGAACCCTAATCCGAACCCTAACCCTTACCCGAACCCCAACCCTAACCCTAACCCGAACCCGAACCCTAACCCTAACCCTAACCCGAACCCTAACCCTAACCCGAACCCTAACCCGAACCCTAACACGAAACTTAACCCTAAGCCTAACACGACCCCTAACCCGAACCCTAACACGAACCCTAACCGTAACCCTAACCCTAACCCGAAACCTAACCCTAACCCTAATCCGAACCCTAACCCTAACCCGAACCCGAACCCTAAACCTAACCCGAAACCTAACCCTAACCCTAACCCGAACCTTAACCCTAACCCGAACCCGAACCCTAAACCTAACCCGAAAACTAACCCTAACCCGAACCCGAACCCTAACCCTAACCCGAAACCTAACCCGAACCCAACCCTAACCCGAAACCTAACCTTAAACCGAACACTAACCCTAACACTAACCCTAACCCGAAACCTAAATCTAACCTGAACCCTAACCCTAACCCTAACCCTAACCCTCACCCTAACTCGAACCCTAAACCGAACCCTCATCCTAACTCTAACCCTAACCCGAACCCTAACCCGAAACCTAAACCTAACCCTAACCCGAACCCGAACCCTAACACGAACCCGAACCCTAACCCGAACCCTAACCCTAACCATAACCCGAACCCTAACCCGAACCCTAACCCTAATCCTAACCCGAACCCTAACACTAACCCTAACCCAAACCATAACCCGAACTCTAACCCTAAACCTAACCCTAAACCTAACCCTAAACCGAAACCTAACCCTAACCCTAATCCGAACCCTAACCCCTAACCCGAACCCGAACCCGTAACCTAACCCGAACCCGAACCCTAACCCTACCCCGAACCCGAACCCAAACCAGACCCTATACCTAACCCGAACCCTAACCCTAACCCTAACCCTAACCCTAAACCGAACCCTAACCCGAACCCTAACCCTAACCCTAACCCGAACCAGAACGCTAATCCGAACCCAAACCCTAACCAAAACCCTAACCCTTACCCTAACCGGAACCCTAACCCTAACCCTAACCCGAAACCGAACGCTAAACCGAACCCTAACCCGAACCCTAACCCTAACCCTAACCCCGAAACCGAACCCTAACCCTAACCCTAACCCTAACCCGAACCCTAAACCGAACCCTAACCCGAACCCAAACCCTAACCCGAACCCGAAACCTAACCCTAAACCTAACCCGACCCCTAACCCGAAACCTAACACGAACCCTAACCCTAACCCTAACCCTAACCCGAACCTTAACCCGAACCCTAACCCGAACCCTAACCCGAACCCTAACCCTAACCCTAACACTAACCCGAACCCTAACCCTAACCCTACCCTAACCAGAACCCTAACTCGAACCCTAACCCTAACCCTAAACCTAACACGAAACCTAACCCTAACCCTTACCCTAACCCGAACCCTAACCCTAACCCTAACCCTAACCCGAAACCTAAACCTAACCCGAACCCTAACCCTAAACCGAAACCTAACCCGAACCCAACCCTAACCCGAAACCTAAACCTAACCCTAACCGGAACCCTAACCCTAACACTAACCCGAACCCGAACCCTAACCCCTTACCCGAATCCAAACCCTAACGCGAACCCTAAACCGAAACCTAACCCTACCCTAACCCAAAACCCGAACCCTAACCCTAACACTAACCCGAACCCTAAACCGAACCCTAACCCGAACCCCAACTCTAACCCTAACCCGAACCCGAACCCGAACCCTAACCCTAACCCTAACCCGAACCCTAATCCTAACCCGAACCCTAACCCTAACCCTAACCCTAACCCGAAAACTAACCCTAACCCTAACTCGACCCCTTACCCGAACCCTAACTCGAACCCTAACCGTAAACCTAACCCTAACCCGAACCCTAGCCCTAAACCTAACCCTAACCCTAACCCTAACCCGACCCCTAACCCGAACCCTAACACGAACACTAACACTAACCGGAACCCTAACCCGAACCCTAACCCGAACCCGAACCCAAACCCTAACCCTAACCCTAACCCGAACCCTAACCCTAATCCGAACCCTAAACCTAAACCTATCCCGAAACCTAACTCTAAACCTAACCCGAACCCTAACCCTAACCCGAACCCTAACCCTAACCCGAACCCGAACCCGAACCCTAACCCTAACCCGAACCCTAACACGAACCCTAACCCTAACCCGAACCCTAACCCAAAACCGAACCCTAACCCGAACCCGAAACCTAACCCTAACCCGAACACGAACCCTAACCCTAACCCGAACCCGAACCCTAACCCTAACCCGAACCATAACCCTAACCCTAAACCGAACCCGAACCCTAACCCTAACCCGAACCCTAACCCGAACCCTAACCCTAACCCTAACCCTAACCCGAACCCTAAACCTAACCCTAACCCTAAACCGAACCCTAACCCTAACCCTAATCCGACACCTAACCCGAACCGTAACACGAACCCTAACCCTAACCCGAACCCGAACCCTAAAACTAACCCTAACCTGATCCCTAACCCGAACCCGAACCCGAACCCTAAACCTAACCCGAAACCTAATCCGAACCCAACCCTAACCCGAAACCTAACCCTAACCCGAACCCTAACCCTAACCCTAACCCTAACCAGAAACCTAAACCTAACCCGAACCCTAACCCTAAACCTAACCCGACCCCTAACCCTAAACCTAACCCGACCACTAACCCGAAACCTAACACGAACCCTAACCCTAACCCTAACCCTAACCCTAACCCGAACCTTAACCCGAACCCTAACCCGAACCCTAACCCGAACCCTAAACCTAACCCTAACCCTAACCCTAACCCTAACCCGACCCCTAACCCGAACCCTAACACGAACACTAAGCCTAACCCGAACCCTAACCCTAACCCTAACCCGATCCTGAACCCAAACCCTAACCCGAACCCTAACCCGAACCCTAACCCTAACCCGAACCCTAACCCAAACCCGAACCCTAACCCGAACCCGAACCCTAAACCTAACCTGAACCCGAACCCTAACCCTAACCCGAACCCGAACCCTAACCCTAACCCGAACCCTAACCCTAACCCTAACCCGAACCCGAACCCTAACCCTAACCCGAACCCTAACCCGAACGCTAACCCTAACCCTAACCCTAACCCGAACCCTAAACCTAACCCTAACCCTAACCCGAACCCTAACCCTAACCCTAACCCGACACCTAACCCCAACCGTAACACGAACCCTAACCCTAACCCGAACCCGAACACTAAACCTAACCCTAACCCGATCCCTAACCCTAACCCGAACCCGAACCCTAACCCTAACCCGAAACCTAATCCGAACCCAACCCTAACCCGAAACCTAACCCTAACCCATACCCTAACCCTAACCATAACCCTAACCCGAAACCTAAACCTAACCCGAACCCTAACCCTAAAACTAACCCAAACCCTAACCCTAACCCTAACCCGAACCCTAACCGTAACCCGAACCCTAACCCTAACCCTAACCCTAACCCTAAACCGAACCCTAACCCTAACAATAACCCGAACCCTAACCCGAACCCTAACCCTAACCCTAACCTGAACACTAACACCTAACCCTAACCCGAACCCGAACCCTTACCTGAACCCGAACCCTAACCCTAACCCGAACCCGAACCCGAACGCTAAACCGAACCCGAACTCGAACCCTAACACTAACCCTAACCCTAACCCTAACCCTAACCCTAACCCCAACCCGAACCCTAACCCTAACCCTAACCATAACCCTAATCCGAACCCTAACCCTAACCCTAACCATAAACCTAATCCGAACCCTAACCCTAACCCTAACCCTAACCCCTAACCCTAACCCTAACCCTAACCCTTACCCTAAAACCTAACCCTAATCCAAACCCTAACCCTAACCCTAACCCTAACCCTAAGCCGAACCCTAACCCTAAACCTAACCCTAACCCTAACCCTAACCCTAACCCGAACCCTAACCCCAACCCTAACCCGAACCCTAACCCGAACCCTAACCCATAACCCGAACCCGAACCCGAACCCTAACCCGAACCTGAACCCTAACCCTACCCCGAACCCGAACCCAAACCATAACCCTAACCCTAACCCGAACCCTAACCCTAACCCAAATCCTAACCCTAACCCGAACCCTAACCCTAACCCTAACCCTAACCCTAACCCTAACCCGAAACCTAACCCTAACCCTAACACTAACCCTAACCCCTAACCCTAATCCGAAACCTAACCCTAACTCGAACCCTAACCCTAACCCTAACCCGAACCCTAACCCTAACCCTAACCCGAACCCTAACACGAAACCTAAACCTAACCCTAACCCTAACCCTAACCCTAACCCGAACCCTAACCCTAACCGGAACCCTAACCCTTACCCTAACCCGAACCCGAACCCTAACCCCTTACCCTAATCTTAACCCTAAACCGAACCCTAACCCGAACCCTAACCCTAACCCCGAACCGGAACCCTAACCCTAACCCTAACCCGAACCCGAACCCTAACCCGAACCCTAACCCTTACCCGAACCCCAACCCTAACCCTAAACCGAACCCGAACCCTAACCCTAACCCTAACCCGAACACTAACCCTAACCCGAACCCTAACCCGAACCCTAACACGAAACTTAACCCTAAGCCTAACCCGACCCCTAACCCGAACCCTAACAGGAACCCTAACCGTAACCCTAACCCTAACCCGAGACCTAACACTAACCCTAAACCGAACCCTAACCCTAACCAGAACCCGAACCCTAAACCTAACCCGAAACCTAACCCTAACCCTAACCCGAACCCTAAACCTAACCCGAACCCGAACCCTAAACCTAACCCGAAACCTAACCCTAACCCGAACCCGAACCCTAACCCTAACCCGAAACCTAACCCGAACCCAACCCTAACCCGAACCCTAACCTTAAACCGAACACTAACCCTAACACTAACCCTAAACCGAAACCTAAATCTAACCTGAACCCTAACCCAAACCCTAACCCTAACCCTCACCCTAAATCGAACCCTAAACCGAACCCTCATCCTAACTCTAACCCTAACCCGAACCCTAACCCGAAACCTAACCCTAACCCTAACACGAACCCGAACCCTAACACGAACCCGAACCCTAACCCGAACCCTAACCCTAACCATAACCCGAACCCTAACCCGAACCCTAACCCTAACCCTAACCCGAACCCTAACCCTAACCCTAACCCAAACCATAACCCGAAACCTAACCCTAAAACTAACCCTAACCCTAACCCTAAACCGAAACCTAACCCTAACCCTAATCCGAACCCTAACCCCTAGCCCGAACCCGAACCCGTAACCTAATCCGAACCCGAACCCTAACCCTACCCCGAACCCGAACCCAAACCAGACCCTATACCTAACCCGAACCCTAACCCTAACCCTAACCCTAACCCTAACCCTAAACCGAACCCTAACCCGAACCCTAACCCGAACCCTAACCCGAACCAGAACCCTAACCCGAACCCAAACCCTAACCAAAACCCTAACCCTTACCCTAACCGGAACCCTAACCCTAACCCTAAACCGAAACCGAACGCTAAACCGAACCCTAACCCGAACCCTAACCCTAACCCTAACCCCGAAACCGAACCCTAACCCTAACCCTAACCCTAACCCGAACCCTAAACCGAACCCTAACCCGAACCCAAACCCTAACCCGAACCCGAACCCTAACCCTAACCCTAACCCGACCCCTAACCCGAAACCTAACACGAACCCTAACCCTAACCCTAACCCTAACCCGAACCTTAACCCGAACCCTAACCCGAACCCTAACCCGAACCCTAACCCTAACCCTAACACTAACCCGAACCCTAAACCTAACCCAAACCCTAACCAGAACCCTAACCCGAACCCTAACCCTAACCCTAACCCTAACACGAAACCTAACCCTAACCCTTACCCTAACCCGAACCCTAACCCTAACCCTAACCCTAACCCGAAACATAAACCTAACCCGAACCCTAACCCTAACCCGAAACCTAACCCGAACCCAACCCTAACCCGAAACCTAACCCTAACCCTAACCGGAACCCTAACCCTAACACTAACCCGAACCCGAACCCTAACCCCCTACCCGAATCCAAACCCTAACGCGAACCCTAAACCGAACCCTAACCCTAACCCTAACCCCGAACCCGAACCCTAACCCTAACACTAACCCGAACCCTAAACCGAACCCTAACCCGAACCCCAACTCTAACCCTAACCCGAACCCGAACCCGAACCCTAACCCTAACCCTAACCCGAACCCTAATCCTAACCCGAAACCTAACCCTAACCCTAACCCTAACCCGAAACCTAAACCTAACCCTAACTCGACCCCTTACCCGAACCCTAACTCGAACCCTAACCCTAAACCTAACCCTAACCCGAACCCTAGCCCTAAACCTAACCCTAACCCTAACCCGACCCCTAACCCGAACCCTAACACGAACACTAACCCTAACCGGAACCCTAACCCGAACCCTAACCCGAACCCGAACCCAAACCCTAACCCTAACCCTAACCCGAACCCTAACCCTAATCCGAAACCTAAACCTAAACCTAACCCGAACCCTAACTCTAAATCTAACCCGAACCCTAACCCTAACCCGAACCCTAACCCTAACCCGAACCCGAACCCGAACCCTAACCCTAACCCGAACCCTAACACGAACCCTAACCCTAACCCGAACCCTAACCCAAACCCGAACCCTAACCCGAACCCGAACCCTAACCCTAACCCGAACACGAACCATAACCCTAACCCGAACCCGAACCCTAACACTAACCCGAACCCTAACCCTAACCCTAAACCGAACCCGAACCCTAACCCTAACCCGAACCCTAACCCGAACCCTAACCCTAACCCTAACCCTAACCCGAACCCTAAACCTAACCCTAACCCTAACCCGAACCCTACCCCTAACCCTAATCCGACACCTAACCCGAACCGTAACACGAACCCTAACCCTAACCCGAACCCGAACCCTAAACCTAACCCTAACCCGATCCCTAACCCTAACCCGAACCCGAACCCTAACCCTAACCCGAAAACTAAACCGAACCCAACACTAACCCGAAACCTAACCCTAACCCGAACCCTAACCCTAACCCTAACCCTAACCAGAAACCTAAACCTAACCCGAACCCTAACCCTAAACCTAACCCGACCCCTAACCCTAAACCTAACCCGACCACTAACCCGAAACCTAACACGAACCCTAACCCTAACCCTAACCCTAACCCTAACCCGAACCTTCACCCGAACCCTAACCCGAACCCTAACCCGAACCCTAACCCTAACCCTAACCCTAAACCGACCCCTAACCCGAACCCTAACACGAACACTAAGCCTAACCCGAACCCTAACCCTAACCCTAACCCGATCCCGAACCCTAACCCTAACCCGAACCCTAACCCGAACCCTAACCCTAAACCGAACCCTAACCCAAACCCGAACCCTAACCCGAACCCTAACCCGAACCCTAACCCGAACCCGAACCCAAACCCTAACCCGAACCCGAACCCTAACCCTAACCCGAACCCTAACCCTAACCCTAACCCGAACCCGAACCCTAACCCTAACCCGAACCCTAACCCGAACGCTAAACCTAACCCTAACACTAACCCGAACCCTAAACCTAACCCTAACCCTAACCCGAACCCTAACCCTAACCCTAACCCGACACCTAACCCGAACCGTAACACGAACCCTAACCCTAACCCGAACCCGAACACTAAACCTAACCCTAACCCGATCCCTAACCCTAATCCGAACCCGAACCCTAACCCTAACCCGAAACCTAATCCGAACCAACCCTAACCCGAAACCGAACCCTAACCCGTACCCTAACCCTAACCCTAACCCTAACCCGAAACCTAAACCTAACCCGAACCCTAACCCTAAAACTAACCCAAACCCTAACCCTAACCCTAACCCGAACCCTAACCGTAACCCGAACCCTAACCCTAACCCTAACCCTAACCCTAACCCGAACCCTAACCCTAACAATAACCCGAACCCTAACCCGAACCCTAACCCTAACCCTAACCTGAACACTAACACCTAACCCTAACACGAACCCGAACCCTTACCCGAACCCGAACCCTAACCCTAACCCGAACCCGAACCTGAACGCTAACCCGAACCCGAACCCGAACCCTAACACTAACCCTAACCCGAACCCTAACCCTAACCCTAACCCTAACCCGAACCCTAAACCTAACCCTAACTCTAACCCTAAACCGAACCCTAACCCGAACCCTAACCCTAACCCTAACCCGAAACCTAACCCGAACCCTAACCCTAACCCTAAACCTAACCCGACCCCTAACCTTAAACCTAACCCGACCCCTAACCCGAAACCTAACACGAACCCTAACCCTAACCCTAACCCTAACCCGAACTTTAACCCGAACCCTAACCCGAACCCTAACCCGAACCCTAACCCTAACCCTAACCCTAACCCTAACCCTAACCCTAACCCCTAAACCTAACCCTAACCCTAGCCCGAACCCGAACCCTAACACGAACCCTACCATTAACCCTAATCCGAACCCTAACCCTAACACTAACCCTAACCCTAACCCTAACCCGAACCCTAACTCTAACCCGAACCCTAATCCGAACCCTAACCCGAACCCTAACCCTAACAATAACCCGAACCCTAACCCTAACCGGAACCCGAACACAAACCCTAAACCTAAACCTAAACCGAACCCTAACCCTCACCCGAACACTAACCCTAACCCTAACCCGAACCCTAACCAGAACCCTAACCCGAACCCTAACCCTAAACCTAACCCGAACCCTAACCCTAACCCTAACCCTAAACCTAAACCGAAACCTAACCCTAAACCTAACCCTAACCCTAATCCGAACCCTAACCCAAACCCTAACCCGAACCCTAACCCTAACCCTAACCCGAAACTTAACCCTAAACCTAACCCTAACCCTAACCCTAACTCGAACCCGAACCCTAACCCTAACCCTAAGCCGAACCCTAACCCTAACCC
>JAVLSZ010000132.1:450000-477500 GCA_032313775.1 Urocyon cinereoargenteus | reverse complement strand
TAACCCTAACCCGAACCCTAACCCTAACCCTAACGCTAACCCTAACCCGAACCCTAAACCTAACCCTAACTCTAACCCTAAACCGAACCCTAACCCGAACCCTAACCCTAACCCTTACACGAAACCTAACCCGAACCCTAACCCTAAACCTAAACCTAACCCGACCCCTAACCCTAAACCTAACCCGACCCCTAACCCAAAACCTAACACGAACCCTAACCCTAACCCTAACCCTAACCCTAACCCGAAACTTAACCCGAACCCTAACCCGAACCCTAACCCGAACCCTAACCCTAACCCTAACCCTAACCCTAACCCTAACCCTAACCCCTAAACCTAACCCTAACCCTAACCCGAACCCGAACCCTAACCCGAACCCTACCATTAACCCTAATCCGAACCCTAACACTAACCCTAACCCTAACCCTAACCCGAACCCTAACTCTAACCCGAACCCGAACCCTAACCCTAACCCGAACCCTAAACCTAACCCGAAACCTAACCCTAACCCTAACACGAAACCTAACCCTAACCCTAACCCGAACCCTAACCCTAACCCGACCCCTAACCCGAACCCTAACACGAACACTAACCCTAACCGGAACCCTAACCCTAACCCTAACCCGACCACTAACCCGAACCCTAAACCTAACCCTAACCCTAAACCGAACCCTAACCCTAACCCTAACCCGACACCTAACCCGAACCGTAACACGAACCCTAACCCTAACCCGAACCCTAACCCTAAACCTAACCATAACCCGATCCCTAACCCTAACCCGAACCCGAACCCTAACCCTAACCCGAAACCTAATCCGAACCCAACCCTAAACCGAAACCTAACCCTAACCCGAACCCTAACCCTAACCCTAACTCTAACACGAAACCTAAACCTAACCCGAACCCTAACCCTAAAACTAACCCGAACCCTAACCCTAACCCGAACCCGAACCCTAACCGTAACCCGAACCCTAACCCTAACCCTAACCCTAACCCTAACCCGAACCCTAACCCTAACAATAACCCTAACCCTAACCCGAACCCTAACCCTAACCCTAACCTGAACACTAACACCTAACCCTAACCCGAACCCGAACCCTTACCCGAACCCGAACCCTAACCCTAACCCGAACCCGAACCCGAACGCTAACCCGAACCCAAACCCTAACCCTAAACCTAACCCGAACCCTAAACCTAACCCTAACCCTAACCCTAACCCGAACCCTAACCTAACCCTAACTCTAACCCTAAACCGAACCCTAACACGAACCCTAACCCTAACCCTAACCCGAACCCTACCCGAACCCTAACCCTAACCCTAAACTTAACCCGACTCCTAACCCTAAACCTAACCCGACCCCTAACCCGAAACCTAACACTAATCCTAACACTAACCCTAACCCTAACCCTAACCCGAACCTTAACCCGAACTCTAACCGGAACCCTAACCCGAACCCTAACCCTAACCCTAACCCTAACCCGAACCCTACCCCGAACCCTAACCCTAACCCTAACCCGAACCCTAACCCTAACCCAAAACCTAACCCGAACCCTAACCCGAACCCTAACCCTAACCCTAACCCTAACACGAACACAGACCCTAACCCTAACCCTAACCTGAACCCTAACCCGAACCCTAAACCTAACCCTAACCTGAACCCAAACCCGAACCCTAACCCTAAACCTAACCCGAACCCTAACCCTAACCCTAAACGCTAAACCTAACCCTAAACCTAACCCGAACCCGAAACCTAACCCTAACCCTAACCCGAACCCGAACCCTAACCCGAACCCTACCCCTAACCCTAATCCGAACCCTAACCCTAACCCTAACCCTAACCCTAAACCTAACCCGAAACCTAACCCGAACCCTAAACCTAACCCGAACCCTAACGCTATCCCGAACCCGAACATTAACCCTAACCCTAACCCGAACCCTAAACCTAACCCTAACCTGAACCCTAACCCGAACCCTAACCCTAAACCTAACCCGAACCCTAACCCTAACCCGAACCCTAAACCTAACCCGAACCCGAACCCGAACGCTAACCCGAACCCGAACCCGAACCCTAACCCTAACCCTAACCCGAACCCTAACCCTAACCCTAACCCTAACCCGAACACTAAACCTAACCCTAACTCTAACCCGAACCCTAAACCTAACACTAAACGTAACCTGAATCCGAACCCTAACCCTAACACTAACCCTAACCCAAACCCGAACCCTAACCCTAAACCTAACCCTAACCCTAACCCTAACCCTAACCCGAACCCGAACCCTAACCCCTTACCCGAATCCTAACCCTAACCCGAACCCTCACCCGAACCCTAACCCTAACCCTAACCCCGAAACCGAACCCTAACCTTAACCCTAACCTAAACCGAACCCTAACCCGAACCCTAACCCAAACCCCAAACCTAACCCTAACCCTAACCCGAACCCGAACCCTAACCCAAATCCTAACCCGAACCCTAACCTTAACCCGAACCCTAACCCTAACCCTAACCCTAACCCGAACCCTAACCCTAACCCTAAACCGACCCCTAACCCGAACCCTAACACAAACCCTAACCCTAACCCGACCCCTAACCCGAACCCTAACACGAACACTAACCCTAACCGGAACCCTAACCCTAACCCTAACCCGAACCCGAACCCAAACCCTAACCCTAACCCTAACCCGAACCCTAACCCTAACCCTAATCCGAACACTAAACCTAAACCTAACCCGAACCCTAACTCTAAACCTAACCCGAACCCTAACACTAACCCAAACCCTAACACTAACCCGAACCCGAACCCGAAACCTAACCCTAACCCTAACGTTAACCCTAACCCTAACCCTAACCGGAAACCTAACCCTAACCCTAACTCGACCCCTAACCCGAACCCTAACTCGAACCCTAACCCTAAAGCTAACCCTAACCCGATCCCTAAACCTAATCCGAACCCGAACCCTAACCCTAACCCAAACCTAATCCGAACCCAACCCTAACCCGAAACCTAACCCTAACCCGAACCCTAACCCTAACCCTAACCCTAACCCGAAACCTAAACCTATCCCGAACCCTAACCCTAAAACTAACCCGAACCCTAACCCTAACCCTAAACCGAACCCTAACCGTAAACCGAACCCTAACCCTAACCCTAACCCTAACCCTAACCCGAACCCTAACCCTAACAATAACCCGAACCCTAACCCGAACCCTAACCCTAACCCTAAACTGAACACTAACACCTAACCCTAACCCGAACCGGAACCCTTACCCGAACCCTAACCCGAACACTAACCCGAACACGAACCCGAACGCTAACCCGAACCCGTACCCGAACCCTAACCCTAACCCTAACCCGAACCCTAACCCTCACCCTAACCCTTACCCTAACCCGAACACGAACCCTAAACCTAACCCTAACTCTAAACCTAAACCGAACCCTAACCCGAACCCTAACCCTAACCCTAACCCGAACCCTAACCCGAACCCTAACCCTAACCCTAAACCTAACCCGACCCCTAACTCTAAACCTAACCCGACACCTAACCCGAAACCTAACACGAACCCTAACCCTAACCCTAACCCTAACCCTAAACCGAAACTTAACCCGAACCCTAACCTGAACCCTAACCCGAACCCTAACCCTAACCCTAACCCTAACCCGAAACCTAACCCTAACCCTAACCCTAACCCTAAACCTAACCCGACCTCTAACCCGAACCCTAACACGAACACTAACCCTAACCCGAACCCGAACCCTAACCCTAACCCGAACCCTAACCCGAACCCTAACCCTAACCCGAACCCTAACCCAAACCCGAATCCTAACCCGAACCCGAACCCTAACCCTAACCCAAACCCGAACCCTAACCCTAACCCGAACACGAACCCTAACCCTAACCCGAACCCTAACACTAACCCTAAACCGAACCCGAACCCTAACCCTAACCCGAAACCTAACCCGAACCCTAACCCTAACCCTAACCCGAACCCTAAACCTAACCCTAACCCTAATTCGAACCCTAACCCTAACCCTAACCCGACACCTAACCCGAACCGTAACACGAACCCTAACCCTAACCCGAACCCGAACCCTAAACCTAACCCTAAACCGATCCCTAACCCTAACCCGAACCCGAACCCTAACCCTAACCCGAAACCTAATCCGAACCCAACCCTAACCCGAAACCTAACCCTAACCCGAACCCTAACCCTAACCCTAACCCTAACCCGAAACCTAAACCTAACCCGAAACCTAACCCTAAAACTAACCCGAACCCTAACCCTACCCCTAACCCGAACCCTAACCGTAACCCGAACCCTAACCCTAACCCTAACCCTAACCCTAACCCGAACCCTAACCCTAACAATAACCCGAACCCTAACCTGAACCCTAACCCTAACCCTAACCTGAACACTAACACCTAACCCTAACCCAAACCGAACCCTTACCCAAACCCGAACCCTAAACCTAACCCGAACCCGAACCCGAACGCTAACCCGAGCCCGAACCCGAACCCTTACCCTAACCCTAACCCGAACCCTAACCCTAACCCTAACCCTAACCCTAACCCTAACCCGAACCCTAAACCTAACCCTTACTCTAACCCTAAACCGAACCCTAACCCGAACCCTAACCCTAACCCTAACCCGAACTCTAACCCGAACCCTAACCCTAACCCTAAACCTAACCCGACCCCTAACCCTAAACCTAAACCGACCCCTAACCCGAAACCTAATACGAACCCTAACCCTAACCCTAACCCTAACCCTAAACCGAAACTTACCCGAACCCTAACCCGAACCCTAACCCGAACCCTAACCCTAACCCTTACCCTAACCCTAACCCTAACCCTAACCCTAACCCCTAAACCTAACCCTACCCTAACCCGAACCCGAAACCTAACCCGAACCCTACCATTAACCCTAATCCGAACCCTAACCCTAACCCTAACCCTAACCCTAACCTGAACCTTAACTCTAACCCGAACCCGAACTCTAACCCTAACCCGAACCCTAACCCTAACCCGAACCCTAACCCTAACCCTAACCGGAACCCGAACCCAAAACCTAACCCTAAACCTAACCCGAACCCTAACCCTCACCCGAACCCTAACCCAAAACCTAACCCGAACCCTAACCCTCACCCTAAACCGAACCCTAAACCTAACCCGAACCCTAACCCGAACCCTAACCCGGACCCTAACCCTAACCCTAACCCGAACCCTAACCGTAACCCTAACCCTTACCCTAACCCGAACACGAACCCTAAACCTAACCCTAACTCTAACCCTAAACCGAACCCTAACCCGAACCCTAACCCTAACCCTAACCCGAACCCTAACCCGAACCCTAACCCTAACCCTAAACCTAACCCGACCCCTAACTCTAAACCTAACCCGACACCTAACCCGAAACCTAACACGAACCCTAACCCTAACCCTAACCCTAACCCTAAACCGAAACTTAACCCGAACCCTAACCTGAACCCTAAACCGAACCCTAACCCTAACCCTAACCCTAACCCGAAACCTAAACCTAACCCTAACCCTAACCCTAAACCTAACCCGACCCCTAACCCGAACCCTAACACGAACACTAACCCTAAACCGAACCCTAACCCTAACCCTAATCCGAACCCGAACCCTAACCCTAACCCGAACCCTAACTCGAACCCTAACCCTAACCCGAACCCTAACCCAAACCCGAACCCTAACCCGAACCCGAACCCTAACCCTAACCCAAACCCGAACCCTAACCCTAACCCGAACCCGAACCCTAACCCTAACCCGAACCCTAACACTAACCCTAAACCGAACCCGAACCCTAACCCTAACCCGAACCCTAACCCGAACCCTAACCCTAACCCTAACCCGAACCCTAAACCTAACCCTAACCCTAATTCGAACCCTAACCCTAACCCTAACCCGACACCTAACCCGAACCGTAACACGAAACCTAACCCTAACCCGAACCCAAACCCTAAACCTAACCCTAAACCGATCCCTAACCCTAACCCGAACCCGAACCCTAACCCTAACCCGAAACCTAATCCGAACCCAACCCTAACCCGAAACCTAACCCTAACCCGAACCCTAACCCTAACCCTAACCCTAACCCGAAACCTAAACCTAACCCGAACCCTAACCCTAAAACTAACCCGAACCCTAACCCTACCCCTAACCCGAACCCTAACCGTAACCCGAACCCTAACCCTAACACTAACCCTAACCCTAACCCGAACCCTAACCCTAACAATAACCCGAACCCTAACCTGAACCCTAACCCTAACCCTAACCTGAACACTAACACCTAACCCTAACCCAAACCGAACCCTTACCAGAACCCGAACCCTAAACCTAACCCGAACCCGAACCCGAACGCTAACCCGAACCCGAACCCGAACCCTTACCCTAACCCTAACCCGAACCCTAAACCTAACCCTTACTCTATCCCTAAACCGAACCCTAACCGAACCCTAACCCTAACCCTAACCCGAACTCTAACCCGAACCCTAACCCTAACCCTAAACCTAACCCGACCCCTAACCCTAAACCTAACCCGACACCTAACCCGAAACCTAACACGAACCCTAACCCTAACCCTAACCCTAACCCTAAACCGAAACTTAACCCGAACCCTAACCCGAACCCTAACCCGAACCCTAACCCTTACCCTAACCCTAACCCTAACCCTAACCCTAACCCTAACCCCTAAACCTAACCCTACCCTAACCCGAACACGAACCCTAACCCGAACCCTACCATTAACCCTAATCCGAACCCTAACCCTAACCCTAACCCTAACCCTAACCCTAACCCGAACCCTAACTCTAACACGAAACCGAACTCTAACCCTAACCCGAACCCTAACCCTAACCCGAACCCTAACGCTAACCCTAACCGGAACCCGAACCCAAACCCTAACCCTAAACCTAACCCGAACCCTAACCCTCACCCGAAACCTAACCCAAAACCTAACCCGAACCCTAACCCTCACCCTAAACCGAACCCTAACCCTAACCCGAACCCTAACCCGAACCCTAACCCGGACCCTAACCCTAACCCTAACCCGAACCCTAACCCTAACCCTAACCCTAACCCGAACCCTAACCCTAACCCGAACCCTAACCCTAACACGAACCCTAACGCTAACCCTAACCCTAACCCGAACTCTAACCCGAACCCTAACCTGAACCATAACCCTAACCCTAACCCGACCCCTAATGCTAACCCGAACCCGAACACTAACCCTAACCATAACCCGAACCCTAACCATAACCCTAACCCGAACCCTAAACCGAACCCTAACCCTAACCCTAACCCGAACCCTAACCTAACCCTAACTCTAACCCTAAACCGAACCCTAACACGAACCCTAACCCTAACCCTAACCCGAACCCTACCCGAACCCTAACCCTAACCCTAAACTTAACCCGACTCCTAACCCTAAACCTAACCCGACCCCTAACCCGAAACCTAACACTAATCCTAACACTAACCCTAACCCTAACCCTAACCCGAACCTTAACCCGAACTCTAACCGGAACCCTAACCCGAACCCTAACCCTAACCCTAACCCTAACCCGAACCCTAACCCGAACCCTAACCCTAACCCTAACCCGAACCCTAACCCTAACCCAAAACCTAACCCGAACCCTAAACCGAACCCTAACCCTAACCCTAACCCTAACACGAACACAGACCCTAACCCTAACCCTAACCTGAACCCTAACCCGAACCCTAAACCTAACCCTAACCTGAACCCAAACCCGAACCCTAACCCTAAACCTAACCCGAACCCTAACCCTAACCCTAAACGCTAAACCTAACCCTAAACCTAACCCGAACCCGAAACCTAACCCTAACCCTAACCCGAACCCGAACCCTAACCCGAACCCTACCCCTAACCCTAATCCGAACCCTAACCCTAACCCTAACCCTAAACCTAACCCGAAACCTAACCCGAACCCTAACCCTAACCCGAACCCTAACGCTATCCCGAACCCGAACATTAACCCTAACCCTAACCCGAACCCTAAACCTAACCCTAACCCGAACCCTAACCCGAACCCTAACCCTAAACCTAACCCGAACCCTAACCCTAACCCGAACCCTAAACCTAACCCGAACCCGAACCCGAACGCTAACCCGAACCCGAACCCGAACCCTAACCCTAACCCTAACCCGAACCCTAACCCTAACCCTAACCCGAACCCTAAACCTAACCCTAACTCTAACCCTAACCCTAACCCTAACCCGAACCCTAACCCTAACCCTAACCCGAACCCTAACCCGAACCCTAACCCTAACCCTAAACCTAATCCGACCCCTAACCCTAAACCTAACCCGACCCCTAACCCGAAACCTACACGAACCCTAACCCTAACCCTAACCCTAACCCCTAAACCTAACCCTAACCCTAACCCGAACCCGAACCCTAACCCGAACCCTACCATTAACCCTAATCCGAACCCTAACCCTAACCCTAACCCTAACCCTAACCCTAACCCGAACCCTAACTCTAACCCGAACCCGAACCCTAACCCTAACCCTAACCCTAACCCTAACCCCTAAACCTAACCCTAACCCTAACCCGAACCCGAACCCTAACCCGAACCCTACCATTAACCCTAATCCGAACCCTAACCCTAACCCTAACCCTAACCCTAACCCGAACCCTAACTCTAACCCGAACCCGAACCCTAACCCTAACCCGAACCCTAACCCTAACCCGAAACCTAACCCTAACCCTAACCGGAACCCGAACCCAAACTCTAACCCTAAATCTAACCCGAACCCTAACCCTCACCCGAACCCTAACCCTAAACCTAACCCGAACCCTAACCCTCACCCTAAACCGAACCCTAACCCTAACCCGAACCCTAACCCGAACCCTAACCCGAACCCTAACCCTAACCCTAACCCGATCCCTAACCCTAACCCTAACCCTAACCCGAACCCGAACCCTAACACGAACCCTAACGCTAACCCTAACCCTAACCCGAACCCTAACCCGAACCCTAACCCTAACCCTAACCCGACCCCTAATGCTAACCCGAACCCGAACACTAACCCTAACCCTAAACCGAACCCTAACCATAACCCTAACCCGAACCCTAACCCGAACCCTAACCCTAACCCGAACCCTAAACCTAATCCTAACCCTAACCCGAAACCTAAACCTAACCCGAACCCTAACCCTAACCCGAAACCTAACCCGAACCCAAACCTAACCCGAACCCTAACCCTAACCCTAACCGGAACCCTAACCCTAACCCTAACCCGAACCCGAACCCTAACCACTTACCCGAATCCTAACCCTAACGCGAACCCTAAACCGAACCCTAACTCTAACCCTAACCCCGAACCCGAACCCTAAACCTAACCCTAACCCTCACCCTAAACCGAACCCTAACCCTAACCCGAACCCTAAACCTAACCCTAACCCTAATTCGAACCCTAACCCTAACCCTAACCCGACACCTAACCCGAACCGTAACACGAACCCTAACCCTAACCCGAACCCGAACCCTAAACCTAACCCTAAACCGATCCCTAACCCTAACCCGAACCCGAACCGTAACCCTAACCCGAAACCTAATCCGAACCCAACCCTATCCCGAAACCTAACCCTAACCCGAACCCTAACACTAACCCTAACCCTAACCCGAAACCTAAACCTAACCCGAACCCTAACCCTAAAACTAACCCGAACCCTAACCCTACCCCTAACCCGAACCCTAACCGTAACCCGAACCCTAACCCTAACCCTAACCCTAACCCTAACCCGAACCCTAACCCTAACAATAACCCGAACCCTAACCTGAACCCTAACCCTAACCCTAACCTGAACACTAACACCTAACCCTAACCCAAACCGAACCCTTACCCGAACCCGAACCCTAAACCTAACCCGAACCCGAACCCGAACGCTAACCCGAACCCGAACCCGAACCCTTACCCTAACCCTAACCCGAACCCTAACCCTAACCCTAACCCTAACCCTAACCCGAACCCTAAACCTAACCCTTACTCTAACCCTAAACCGAACCCTAACCCGAACCCTAACCCTAACCCTAACCCGAACTCTAACCCGAACCCTAACCCTAACCCTAAACCTAACCCGACCCCTAACCCTAAACCTAAACCGACCCCTAACCCGAAACCTAACACGAACCCTAACCCTAACCCTAACCCTAACCCTAAACCGAAACTTACCCGAACCCTAACCCGAACCCTAACCCGAACCCTAACCCTAACCCTTACCCTAACCCTAACCCTAACCCTAACCCTAACCCCTAAACCTAACCCTACCCTAACCCGAACCCGAAACCTAACCCGAACCCTACCATTAACCCTAATCCGAACCCTAACCCTAACCCTCACCCTAACCCTAACCCTAACCCGAACCTTAACTCTAACCCGAACCCGAACTCTAACCCTAACCCGAACCCTAACCCTAACCCGAACCCTAACCCTAACCCTAACCGGAACCCGAACCCAAAACCTAACCCTAAACCTAACCCGAACCCTAACCCTCACCCGAACCCTAACCCAAAACCTAACCCGAACCCTAACCCTCACCCTAAACCGAACCCTAAACCTAACCCGAACCCTAACCCGAACCCTAACCCGGACACTAACCCTAACCCTAACCCGAACCCTAACCGTAACCCTAACCCTTACCCTAACCCGAACACGAACCCTAAACCTAACCCTAACTCTAACCCTAAACCGAACCCTAACCCGAACCCTAACCCTAACCCTAACCCGAACCCTAACCCGAACCCTAAACCTAACCCTAAACCTAACCCGACCCCTAACTCTAAACCTAACCCGACACCTAACCCGAAACCTAACACGAACCCTAACCCTAACCCTAACCCTAACCCTAAACCGAAACTTAACCCGAACCCTAACCTGAACCCTAAACCGAACCCTAACCCTAACCCTAACCCTAACCCTAACCCGAAACCTAAACCTAACCCTAACCCTAACCCTAAACCTAACCCGACCCCTAACCCGAACCCTAACACGAACACTAACCCTAAACCGAACCCTAACCCTAACCCAAATCCGAACCCGAACCCTAACCCTAACCCGAACCCTAACTCGAACCCTAACCCTAACCCGAACCCTAACCCAAACCCAAACCCTAACCCGAACCCGAACCCCAAACCTAACCCAAACCCGAACCCTAACCCTAACCCGAACCCGAACCCTAACCCTAACCCGAACCCTAACACTAACCCTAAACCGAACCCGAACCCTAACCCTAACCCGAACCCTAACCCGAACCCTAACCCTAACCCTAACCCGAACCCTAAACCTAACCCTAACCCTAATTCGAACCCTAACCCTAACCCTAACCCGACACCTAACCCGAACCGTAACACGAAACCTAACCCTAACCCGAACCCAAACCCTAAACCTAACCCTAAACCGATCCCTAACCCTAACCCGAACCCGAACCCTAACCCTAACCCGAAACCTAATCCGAACCCAACCCAAACCCGAAACCTAACCCTAACCCGAACCCTAACCCTAACCCTAACCCTAACCCGAAACCTAAACCTAACCCGAACCCTAACCCTAAAACTAACCCGAACCCTAACCCTACCCCTAACCCGAACCCTAACCGTAACCCGAACCCTAACCCTAACACTAACCCTAACCCTAACCCGAACCCTAACCCTAACAATAACCCGAACCCTAACCTGAACCCTAACCCTAACCCTAACCTGAACACTAACACCTAACCCTAACCCAAACCGAACCCTTACCCGAACCCGAACCCTAAACCTAACCCGAACCCGAACCCGAACGCTAACCCGAACCCGAACCCGAACCCTTACCCTAACCCTAACCCGAACCCTAAACCTAACCCTTACTCTAACCCTAAACCGAACCCTAACCGAAACCTAACCCTAACCCTAACCCGAACTCTAACCCGAACCCAAACCCTAACCCTAAACCTAACCCGACCCCTAACCCTAAACCTAACCCGACACCTAACCCGAAACCTAACACGAACCCTAACCCTAACCCTAACCCTAACCCTAAACCGAAACTTAACCCGAACCCTAACCCGAACCCTAACCCGAACCCTAACCCTTACCCTAACCCTAACCCTAACCCTAACCCTAACCCTAACCCCTAAACCTAACCCTACCCTAACCCGAACACGAACCCTAACCCGAACCCTACCATTAACCTTAATCCGAACCCTAACCCTAACCCTAACCCTAACCCTAACCCTAACCCGAACCCTAACTCTAACACGAACCCGAACTCTAACCCTAACCCGAACCCTAACCCTAACCCGAACCCTAACGCTAACCCTAACCGGAACCCGAACCCAAACCCTAACCCTAAACCTAACCCGAACCCTAACCCTCACCCGAAACCTAACCCAAAACCTAACCCGAACCCTAACCCTCACCCTAAACCGAATCCTAACCCTAACCCGAACCCTAACCCGAACCCTAACCCGGACCCTAACCCTAACCCTAACCCGAACCCTAACCCTAACCCTAACCCTAACCCGAACCCTAACCCTAACCCGAACCCTAACCCTAACACGAACCCTAACGCTAACCCTAACCCTAACCCGAACTCTAACCCGAACCCTAACCTGAACCATAACCCTAACCCTAACCCGACCCCTAATGCTAACCCGAACCCGAACACTAACCCTAACCATAACCCGAACCCTAACCATAACCCTAACCCGAACCCTAAACCGAACCCTAACCCTAACCCTAACCCGAACCCTAACCTAACCCTAACTCTAACCCTAAACCGAACCCTAACACGAACCCTAACCCTAACCCTAACCCGAACCCTACCCGAACCCTAACCCTAACCCTAAACTTAACCCGACTCCTAACCCTAAACCTAACCCGACCCCTAACCCGAAACCTAACACTAATCCTAACACTAACCCTAACCCTAACCCTAACCCGAACCTTAACCCGAACTCTAACCGGAACCCTAACCCGAACCCTAACCCTAACCCTAACCCTAACCCGAACCCTAACCCGAACCCTAACCCTAACCCTAACCCGAACCCTAACCCTAACCCAAAACCTAACCCGAACCCTAACCCGAACCCTAACCCTAACCCTAACCCTAACACGAACACAGACCCTAACCCTAACCCTAACCTGAACCCTAACCCGAACCCTAAACCTAACCCTAACCTGAACCCAAACCTGAACCCTAACCCTAAACCTAACCCGAACCCTAACCCTAACCCTAAACGCTAAACCTAACCCTAAACCTAACCCGAACCCGAAACCTAACCCTAACCCTAACCCGAACCCGAACCCTAACCCGAACCCTACCCCTAACCCTAATCCGAACCCTAACCCTAACCCTAACCCTAAACCTAACCCGAAACCTAACCCGAACCCTAACCCTAACCCGAACCCTAACGCTATCCCGAACCCGAACATTAACCCTAACCCTAACCCGAACCCTAAACCTAACCCTAACCCGAACCCTAACCCGAACCCTAACCCTAAACCTAACCCGAACCCTAACCCTAACCCGAACCCTAAACCTAACCCGAACCCGAACCCGAACGCTAACCCGAACCCGAACCCGAACCCTAACCCTAACCCTAACCCGAACCCTAACCCTAACCCTAACCCTAACCCGAACCCTAAACCTAACCCTAACTCTAACCCTAACCCTAACCCTAACCCGAACCCTAACCCTAACCCTAACCCGAACCCTAACCCGAACCCTAACCCTAACCCTAAACCTAATCCGACCCCTAACCCTAAACCTAACCCGACCCCTAACCCGAAACCTAACACGAACCCTAACACTAACCCTAACCCTAACCCCTAAACCTAACCCTAACCCTAACCCGAACCCGAACCCTAACCCGAACCCTACCATTAACCCTAATCCGAACCCTAACCCTAACCCTAACCCTAACCCTAACCCGAACCCTAACTCTAACCCGAACCCGAACCCTAACCCTAACCCGAACCCTAAACCTAACCCGAAACCTAACCCTAACCCTAACCGGAACCCGAACCCAAACCCTAACCCTAAATCTAACCCGAACCCTAACCCTCACCCGAACCCTAACCCTAAACCTAACCCGAACCCTAACCCTCACCCTAAACCGAACCCTAACCCTAACCCGAACCCTAACCCGAACCCTAACCCTAACCCTAACCCGATCCCTAACCCTAACCCTAACCCTAACCCGAACCCGAACCCTAACACGAACCCTAACGCTAACCCTAACCCTAACCCGAACCCTAACCCGAACCCTAACCCGAACCCTAACCCTAACCCTAACCCGACCCCTAATGCTAACCCGAACCCGAACACTAACCCTAACCCTAAACCGAACCCTAACCATAACCCTAACCCGAACCCTAACCCGAACCCTAACCCTAACCCGAACCCTAAACCTAATCCTAACCCTAACCCGAAACCTAAACCTAACCCGAACCCTAACCCTAACCCGAAACCTAACCCGAACCCAAACCTAACCCGAACCCTAACCCTAACCCTAACCGGAACCCTAACCCTAACCCTAACCCGAACACGAACCCTAACCACTTACCCGAATCCTAACCCTAACGCGAACCCTAAACCGAACCCTAACCCTAACCCTAACCCCGAACCCGAACCCTAACCCTAACCCTAACCCTCACCCTAAACCGAACCCTAACCCTAACCCGAACCCTAAACCTAACCCTAACCCTAATTCGAACCCTAACCCTAACCCTAACCCGACACCTAACCTGAACCGTAACACGAACCCTAACCCTAACCCGAACCCGAACCCTAACCCTAACCCTAACCCTAACCCGAACCCTAACCCTAACCCGAACCCTAACCCTAACACGAACCCTAACGCTAACCCTAACCCTAACCCGAACTCTAACCCGAACCCTAACCTGAACCATAACCCTAACCCTAACCCGACCCCTAATGCTAACCCGAACCCGAACACTAACCCTAACCATAACCCGAACCCTAACCATAACCCTAACCCGAACCCTAAACCGAACCCTAACCCTAACCCTAACCCGAACCCTAACCTAACCCTAACTCTAACCCTAAACCGAACCCTAACACGAACCCTAACCCTAACCCTAACCCGAACCCTACCCGAACCCTAACCCTAACCCTAAACTTAACCCGACTCCTAACCCTAAACCTAACCCGACCCCTAACCCGAAACCT
This sequence comes from Urocyon cinereoargenteus, assembly GCA_032313775.1. Taxonomy (NCBI): domain Eukaryota; kingdom Metazoa; phylum Chordata; class Mammalia; order Carnivora; family Canidae; genus Urocyon; species Urocyon cinereoargenteus. The sequence continues at coordinate 462,285 of JAVLSZ010000132.1, read as the reverse complement.
AACACTAATCCTAACACTAACCCTAACCCTAACCCTAACCCGAACCTTAACCCGAACTCTAACCGGAACCCTAACCCGAACCCTAACCCTAACCCTAACCCTAACCCGAACCCTAACCCGAACCCTAACCCTAACCCTAACCCGAACCCTAACCCTAACCCAAAACCTAACCCGAACCCTAAACCGAACCCTAACCCTAACCCTAACCCTAACACGAACACAGACCCTAACCCTAACCCTAACCTGAACCCTAACCCGAACCCTAAACCTAACCCTAACCTGAACCCAAACCCGAACCCTAACCCTAAACCTAACCCGAACCCTAACCCTAACCCTAAACGCTAAACCTAACCCTAAACCTAACCCGAACCCGAAACCTAACCCTAACCCTAACCCGAACCCGAACCCTAACCCGAACCCTACCCCTAACCCTAATCCGAACCCTAACCCTAACCCTAACCCTAAACCTAACCCGAAACCTAACCCGAACCCTAACCCTAACCCGAACCCTAACGCTATCCCGAACCCGAACATTAACCCTAACCCTAACCCGAACCCTAAACCTAACCCTAACCCGAACCCTAACCCGAACCCTAACCCTAAACCTAACCCGAACCCTAACCCTAACCCGAACCCTAAACCTAACCCGAACCCGAACCTGAACGCTAACCCGAACCCGAACCCGAACCCTAACCCTAACCCTAACCCGAACCCTAACCCTAACCCTAACCCTAACCCGAACCCTAAACCTAACCCTAACTCTAACCCTAACCCTAACCCTAACCCGAACCCTAACCCTAACCCTAACCCGAACCCTAACCCGAACCCTAACCCTAACCCTAAACCTAATCCGACCCCTAACCCTAAACCTAACCCGACCCCTAACCCGAAACCTAACACGAACCCTAACCCTAACCCTAACCCTAACCCCTAAACCTAACCCTAACCCTAACCCGAACCCGAACCCTAACCCGAACCCTACCATTAACCCTAATCCGAACCCTAACCCTAACCCTAACCCTAACCCTAACCCGAACCCTAACTCTAACCCGAACCCGAACCCTAACCCTAACCCGAACCCTAACCCTAACCCGAAACCTAACCCTAACCCTAACCGGAACCCGAACCCAAACCCTAACCCTAAATCTAACCCGAACCCTAACCCTCACCCGAACCCTAACCCTAAACCTAACCCGAACCCTAACCCTCACCCTAAACCGAACCCTAACCCTAACCCGAACCCTAACCCGAACCCTAACCCGAACCCTAACCCTAACCCTAACCCGATCCCTAACCCTAACCCTAACCCTAACCCGAACCCGAACCCTAACACGAACCCTAACGCTAACCCTAACCCTAACCCGAACCCTAACCCGAACCCTAACCCGATCCCTAACCCTAACCCTAACCCGACCCCTAATGCTAACCCGAACCCGAACACTAACCCTAACCCTAAACCGAACCCTAACCATAACCCTAACCCGAACCCTAACCCGAACCCTAACCCTAACCCGAACCCTAAACCTAATCCTAACCCTAACCCGAAACCTAAACCTAACCCGAACCCTAACCCTAACCCGAAACCTAACCCGAACCCAAACCTAACCCGAACCCTAACCCTAACCCTAACCGGAACCCTAACCCTAACCCTAACCCGAACCCGAACCCTAACCACTTACCCGAATCCTAACCCTAACGCGAACCCTAAACCGAACCCTAACTCTAACCCTAACCCCGAACCCGAACCCTAAACCTAACCCTAACCCTCACCCTAAACCGAACCCTAACCCTAACCCGAACCCTAAACCTAACCCTAACCCTAATTCGAACCCTAACCCTAACCCTAACCCGACACCTAACCCGAACCGTAACACGAACCCTAACCCTAACCCGAACCCGAACCCTAAACCTAACCCTAAACCGATCCCTAACCCTAACCCGAACCCGAACCGTAACCCTAACCCGAAACCTAATCCGAACCCAACCCTATCCCGAAACCTAACCCTAACCCGAACCCTAACACTAACCCTAACCCTAACCCGAAACCTAAACCTAACCCGAACCCTAACCCTAAAACTAACCCGAACCCTAACCCTACCCCTAACCCGAACCCTAACCGTAACCCGAACCCTAACCCTAACCCTAACCCTAACCCTAACCCGAACCCTAACCCTAACAATAACCCGAACCCTAACCTGAACCCTAACCCTAACCCTAACCTGAACACTAACACCTAACCCTAACCCAAACCGAACCCTTACCCGAACCCGAACCCTAAACCTAACCCGAACCCGAACCCGAACGCTAACCCGAACCCGAACCCGAACCCTTACCCTAACCCTAACCCGAACCCTAACCCTAACCCTAACCCTAACCCTAACCCGAACCCTAAACCTAACCCTTACTCTAACCCTAAACCGAACCCTAACCCGAACCCTAACCCTAACCCTAACCCGAACTCTAACCCGAACCCTAACCCTAACCCTAAACCTAACCCGACCCCTAACCCTAAACCTAAACCGACCCCTAACCCGAAACCTAACACGAACCCTAACCCTAACCCTAACCCTAACCCTAAACCGAAACTTACCCGAACCCTAACCCGAACCCTAACCCGAACCCTAACCCTAACCCTTACCCTAACCCTAACCCTAACCCTAACCCTAACCCCTAAACCTAACCCTACCCTAACCCGAACCCGAAACCTAACCCGAACCCTACCATTAACCCTAATCCGAACCCTAACCCTAACCCTAACCCTAACCCTAACCCTAACCCGAACCTTAACTCTAACCCGAACCCGAACTCTAACCCTAACCCGAACCCTAACCCTAACCCGAACCCTAACCCTAACCCTAACCGGAACCCGAACCCAAAACCTAACCCTAAACCTAACCCGAACCCTAACCCTCACCCGAACCCTAACCCAAAACCTAACCCGAACCCTAACCCTCACCCTAAACCGAACCCTAAACCTAACCCGAACCCTAACCCGAACCCTAACCCGGACACTAACCCTAACCCTAACCCGAACCCTAACCGTAACCCTAACCCTTACCCTAACCCGAACACGAACCCTAAACCTAACCCTAACTCTAACCCTAAACCGAACCCTAACCCGAACCCTAACCCTAACCCTAACCCGAACCCTAACCCGAACCCTAAACCTAACCCTAAACCTAACCCGACCCCTAACTCTAAACCTAACCCGACACCTAACCCGAAACCTAACACGAACCCTAACCCTAACCCTAACCCTAACCCTAAACCGAAACTTAACCCGAACCCTAACCTGAACCCTAAACCGAACCCTAACCCTAACCCTAACCCTAACCCGAAACCTAAACCTAACCCTAACCCTAACCCTAAACCTAAACCGACCCCTAACCCGAACCCTAACACGAACACTAACCCTAAACCGAACCCTAACCCTAACCCAAATCCGAACCCGAACCCTAACCCTAACCCGAACCCTAACTCGAACCCTAACCCTAACCCGAACCCTAACCCAAACCCAAACCCTAACCCGAACCCGAACCCCAAACCTAACCCAAACCCGAACCCTAACCCTAACCCGAACCCGAACCCTAACCCTAACCCGAACCCTAACACTAACCCTAAACCGAACCCGAACCCTAACCCTAACCCGAACCCTAACCCGAACCCTAACCCTAACCCTAACCCGAACCCTAAACCTAACCCTAACCCTAATTCGAACCCTAACCCTAACCCTAACCCGACACCTAACCCGAACCGTAACACGAAACCTAACCCTAACCCGAACCCAAACCCTAAACCTAACCCTAAACCGATCCCTAACCCTAACCCGAACCCGAACCCTAACCCTAACCCGAAACCTAATCCGAACCCAACCCTAACCCGAAACCTAACCCTAACCCGAACCCTAACCCTAACCCTAACCCTAACCCGAAACCTAAACCTAACCCGAACCCTAACCCTAAAACTAACCCGAACCCTAACCCTACCCCTAACCCGAACCCTAACCGTAACCCGAACCCTAACCCTAACACTAACCCTAACCCTAACCCGAACCCTAACCCTAACAATAACCCGAACCCTAACCTGAACCCTAACCCTAACCCTAACCTGAACACTAACACCTAACCCTAACCCAAACCGAACCCTTACCCGAACCCGAACCCTAAACCTAACCCGAACCCGAACCCGAACGCTAACCCGAACCCGAACCCGAACCCTTACCCTAACCCTAACCCGAACCCTAAACCTAACCCTTACTCTAACCCTAAACCGAACCCTAACCGAAACCTAACCCTAACCCTAACCCGAACTCTAACCCGAACCCTAACCCTAACCCTAAACCTAACCCGACCCCTAACCCTAAACCTAACCCGACACCTAACCCGAAACCTAACACGAACCCTAACCCTAACCCTAACCCTAACCCTAAACCGAAACTTAACCCGAACCCTAACCCGAACCCTAACCCGAACCCTAACCCTTACCCTAACCCTAACCCTAACCCTAACCCTAACCCCTAAACCTAACCCTACCCTAACCCGAACACGAACCCTAACCCGAACCCTACCATTAACCTTAATCCGAACCCTAACCCTAACCCTAACCCTAACCCTAACCCGAACCCTAACTCTAACACGAACCCGAACTCTAACCCTAACCCGAACCCTAACCCTAACCCGAACCCTAACGCTAACCCTAACCGGAACCCGAACCCAAACCCTAACCCTAAACCTAACCCGAACCCTAACCCTCACCCGAAACCTAACCCAAAACCTAACCCGAACCCTAACCCTCACCCTAAACCGAACCCTAACCCTAACCCGAACCCTAACCCGAACCCTAACCCGGACCCTAACCCTAACCCTAACCCGAACCCTAACCCTAACCCTAACCCTAACCCGAACCCTAACCCTAACCCCTAAACCTAACCCTACCCTAACCCGAACACGAACCCTAACCCGAACCCTACCATTAACCTTAATCCGAACCCTAACCCTAACCCTAACCCTAACCCTAACCCGAACCCTAACTCTAACACGAACCCGAACTCTAACCCTAACCCGAACCCTAACCCTAACCCGAACCCTAACGCTAACCCTAACCGGAACCCGAACCCAAACCCTAACCCTAAACCTAACCCGAACCCTAACCCTCACCCGAAACCTAACCCAAAACCTAACCCGAACCCTAACCCTCACCCTAAACCGAACCCTAACCCTAACCCGAACCCTAACCCGAACCCTAACCCGGACCCTAACCCTAACCCTAACCCGAACCCTAACCCTAACCCTAACCCTAACCCGAACCCTAACCCTAACCCGAACCCTAACCCTAACACGAACCCTAACGCTAACCCTAACCCTAACCCGAACTCTAACCCGAACCCTAACCTGAACCATAACCCTAACCCTAACCCGACCCCTAATGCTAACCCGAACCCGAACACTAACCCTAACCATAACCCGAACCCTAACCATAACCCTAACCCGAACCCTAAACCGAACCCTAACCCTAACCCTAACCCGAACCCTAACCTAACCCTAACTCTAACCCTAAACCGAACCCTAAAACGAACCCTAACCCTAACCCTAACCCGAACCCTACCCGAACCCTAACCCTAACCCTAAACTTAACCCGACTCCTAACCCTAAACCTAACCCGACCCCTAACCCGAAACCTAACACTAATCCTAACACTAACCCTAACCCTAACCCTAACCCGAACCTTAACCCGAACTCTAACCGGAACCCTAACCCGAACCCTAACCCTAACCCTAACCCTAACCCGAACCCTAACCCGAACCCTAACCCTAACCCTAACCCGAACCCTAACCCTAACCCAAAACCTAACCCGAACCCTAACCCGAACCCTAACCCTAACCCTAACCCTAACACGAACACAGACCCTAACCCTAACCCTAACCTGAACCCTAACCCGAACCCTAAACCTAACCCTAACCTGAACCCAAACCCGAACCCTAACCCTAAACCTAACCCGAACCCTAACCCTAACCCTAAACGCTAAACCTAACCCTAAACCTAACCCGAACCCGAAACCTAACCCTAACCCTAACCCGAACCCGAACCCTAACCCGAACCCTAACCCTAACCCTAATCCGAACCCTAACCCTAACCCTAACCCTAAACCTAACCCGAAACCTAACCCGAACCCTAACCCTAACCCGAACCCTAACGCTATCCCGAACCCGAACATTAACCCTAACCCTAACCCGAACCCTAAACCTAACCCTAACCCGAACCCTAACCCGAACCCTAACCCTAAACCTAACCCGAACCCTAACCCTAACCCGAACCCTAAACCTAACCCGAACCCGAACCCGAACGCTAACCCGAACCCGAACCCGAACCCTAACCCTAACCCTAACCCGAACCCTAACCCTAACCCTAACCCTAACCCGAACCCTAAACCTAACCCTAACTCTAACCCTAACCCTAACCCTAACCCGAACCCTAACCCTAACCCTAACCCGAACCCTAACCCGAACCCTAACCCTAACCCTAAACCTAATCCGACCCCTAACCCTAAACCTAACCCGACCCCTAACCCGAAACCTAACACGAACCCTAACCCTAACCCTAACCCTAACCCCTAAACCTAACCCTAACCCTAACCCGAACCCGAACCCTAACCCGAACCCTACCATTAACCCTAATCCGAACCCTAACCCTAACCCTAACCCTAACCCTAACCCGAACCCTAACTCTAACCCGAACCCGAACCCTAACCCTAACCCGAACCCTAACCCTAACCCGAAACCTAACCCTAACCCTAACCGGAACCCGAACCCAAACCCTAACCCTAAATCTAACCCGAACCCTAACCCTCACCCGAACCCTAACCCTAAACCTAACCCGAACCCTAACCCTCACCCTAAACCGAACCCTAACCCTAACCCGAACCCTAACCCGAACCCTAACCCGAACCCTAACCCTAACCCTAACCCGATCCCTAACCCTAACCCTAACCCTAACCCGAACCCGAACCCTAACACGAACCCTAACGCTAACCCTAACCCTAACCCGAACCCTAACCCGAACCCTAACCCGAACCCTAACCCTAACCCTAACCCGACCCCTAATGCTAACCCGAACCCGAACACTAACCCTAACCCTAAACCGAACCCTAACCATAACCCTAACCCGAACCCTAACCCGAACCCTAACCCTAACCCGAACCCTAAACCTAATCCTAACCCTAACCCGAAACCTAAACCTAACCCGAACCCTAACCCTAACCCGAAACCTAACCCGAACCCAAACCTAACCCGAACCCTAACCCTAACCCTAACCGGAACCCTAACCCTAACCCTAACCCGAACCCGAACCCTAACCACTTACCCGAATCCTAACCCTAACGCGAACCCTAAACCGAACCCTAACCCTAACCCTAACCCCGAACCCGAACCCTAACCCTAACCCTAACCCTCACCCTAAACCGAACCCTAACCCTAACCCGAACCCTAAACCTAACCCTAACCCTAATTCGAACCCTAACCCTAACCCTAACCCGACACCTAACCTGAACCGTAACACGAACCCTAACCCTAACCCGAACCCGAACCCTAAACCTAACCCTAAACCGATCCCTAACCCTAACCCGAACCCGAACCGTAACCCTAACCCGAAACCTAATCCGAACCCAACCCTATCCCGAAACCTAACCCTAACCCGAACCCTAACACTAACCCTAACCCTAACCCGAAACCTAAACCTAACCCGAACCCTAACCCTAAAACTAACCCGAACCCTAACCCTACCCCTAACCCTAACCCTAACCCGAACCCTAACCCTAACAATAACCCGAACCCTAACCTGAACCCTAACCCTAACCCTAACCTGAACACTAACACCTAACCCTAACCCAAACCGAACCCTTACCCGAACCCGAACCCTAAACCTAACCCGAACCCGAACCCGAACGCTAACCCGAACCCGAACCCGAACCCTTACCCTAACCCTAACCCGAACCCTAACCCTAACCCTAACCCTAACCCTAACCCGAACCCTAAACCTAACCCTTACTCTAACCCTAAACCGAACCCTAACCTGAACCCTAACCCTAACCCTAACCCGAACTCTAACCCGAACCCTAACCCTAACCCTAAACCTAACCCGACCCCTAACCCTAAACCTAAACCGACCCCTAACCCGAAACCTAACACGAACCCTAACCCTAACCCTAAACCTAACCCTAAACCGAAACTTACCCGAACCCTAACCCGAACCCTAACCCGAACCCTAACCCTAACCCTTACCCTAACCCTAACCCTAACCCTAACCCTAACCCCTAAACCTAACCCTACCCTAACCCGAACCCGAAACCTAACCCGAACCCTACCATTAACCCTAATCCGAACCCTAACCCTAACCCTAACTCTAACCCTAACCCTAACCCGAACCTTAACTCTAACCCGAACCCGAACTCTAACCCTAACCCGAACCCTAACCCTAACCCGAACCCTAACCCTAACCCTAACCGGAACCCGAACCCAAAACCTAACCCTAAACCTAACCCGAACCCTAACCCTCACCCGAACCCTAACCCAAAACCTAACCCGAACCCTAACCCTCACCCTAAACCGAACCCTAAACCTAACCCGAACCCTAACCCGAACCCTAACCCGGACCCTAACCCTAACCCTAACCCGAACCCTAACCGTAACCCTAACCCTTACCCTAACCCGAACACGAACCCTAAACCTAACCCTAACTCTAACCCTAAACCGAACCCTAACCCGAACCCTAACCCTAACCCTAACCCGAACCCTAACCCGAACCCTAACCCTAACCCTAAACCTAACCCGACCCCTAACTCTAAACCTAACCCGACACCTAACCCGAAACCTAACACGAACCCTAACCCTAACCCTAACCCTAACCCTAAACCGAAACTTAACCCGAACCCTAACCTGAACCCTAAACCGAACCCTAACCCTAACCCTAACCCTAACCCGAAACCTAAACCTAACCCTAACCCTAACCCTAAACCTAACCCGACCCCTAACCCGAACCCTAACACGAACACTAACCCTAAACCGAACCCTAACCCTAACGCTAATCCGAACCCGAACCCTAACCCTAACCCGAACCCTAACTCGAACCCTAACCCTAAACCGAACCCTAACCCAAACCCAAACCCTAACCCGAACCCGAACCCCAAACCTAACCCAAACCCGAACCCTAACCCTAACCCGAACCCGAACCCTAACCCTAACCCGAACCCTAACACTAACCCTAAACCGAACCCGAACCCTAACCCTAACCCGAACCCTAACCCGAACCCTAACCCTAACCCTAACCCGAACCCTAAACCTAACCCTAACCCTAATTCGAACCCTAACCCTAACCCTAACCCGACACCTAACCCGAACCGTAACACGAAACCTAACCCTAACCCGAACCCAAACCCTAAACCTAACCCTAAACCGATCCCTAACCCTAACCCGAACCCGAACCCTAACCCTAACCCGAAACCTAATCCGAACCCAACCCTAACCCGAAACCTAACCCTAACCCGAACCCTAACCCTAACCCTAACCCTAACCCGAAACCTAAACCTAACCCGAACCCTAACCCTAAAACTAACCCGAACCCTAACCCTACCCCTAACCCGAACCCTAACCGTAACCCGAACCCTAACCCTAACACTAACCCTAACCCTAACCCGAACCCTAACCCTAACAATAACCCGAACCCTAACCTGAACCCTAACCCTAACCCTAACCTGAACACTAACACCTAACCCTAACCCAAACCGAACCCTTACCCGAACCCGAACCCTAAACCTAACCCGAACCCGAACCCGAACGCTAACCCGAACCCGAACCCGAACCCTTACCCTAACCCTAACCCGAACCCTAACCCTAACCCTAACCCTAACCCTAACCCGAACCCTAAACCTAACCCTTACTCTAACCCTAAACCGAACCCTAACCGAACCCTAACCCTAACCCTAACCCGAACTCTAACCCGAACCCTAACCCTAACCCTAAACCTAACCCGACCCCTAACCCTAAACCTAACCCGACACCTAACCCGAAACCTAACACGAACCCTAACCCTAACCCTAACCCTAACCCTAAACCGAAACTTAACCCGAACCCTAACCCGAACCCTAACCCGAACCCTAACCCTTACCCTAACCCTAACCCTAACCCTAACCCTAACCCTAACCCCTAAACCTAACCCTACCCTAACCCGAACCCGAACCCTAACCCGAACCCTACCATTAACCCTAATCCGAACCCTAACCCTAACCCTAACCCTAACCCTAACCCGAACCCTAACTCTAACACGAACCCGAACTCTAACCCTAACCCGAACCCTAACCCTAACCCGAACCCTAACGCTAACCCTAACCGGAACCCGAACCCAAACCCTAACCCTAAACCTAACCCAAACCCTAACCCTCACCCGAAACCTAACCCAAAACCTAACCCGAACCCTAACCCTCACCCTAAACCGAACCCTAACCCTAACCCGAACCCTAACCCGAACCCTAACCCGGACCCTAACCCTAACCCTAACCCGAACCCTAACCCTAACCCTAACCCTAACCCGAACCCTAACCCTAACCCGAACCCTAACCCTAACACGAACCCTAACGCTAACCCTAACCCTAACCCGAACTCTAACCCGAACCCTAACCTGAACCCTAACCCTAACCCTAACCCGACCCCTAATGCTAACCCGAACCCGAACACTAACCCTAACCATAACCCGAACCCTAACCATAACCCTAACCCGAACCCTAAACCGAACCCTAACCCTAACCCTAACCCGAACCCTAACCTAACCCTAACTCTAACCCTAAACCGAACCCTAACACGAACCCTAACCCTAACCCTAACCCGAACCCTACCCGAACCCTAACCCTAACCCTAAACTTAACCCGACTCCTAACCCTAAACCTAACCCGACCCCTAACCCGAAACCTAACACTAATCCTAACACTAACCCTAACCCTAACCCTAACCCGAACCTTAACCCGAACTCTAACCGGAACCCTAACCCGAACCCTAACCCTAACCCTAACCCTAACCCGAACCCTAACCCGAACCCTAACCCTAACCCTAACCCGAACCCTAACCCTAACCCAAAACCTAACCCGAACCCTAACCCGAACCCTAACCCTAACCCTAACCCTAACACGAACACAGACCCTAACCCTAACCCTAACCTGAACCCTAACCCGAACCCTAAACCTAACCCTAACCTGAACCCAAACCCGAACCCTAACCCTAAACCTAACCCGAACCCTAACCCTAACCCTAAACGCTAAACCTAACCCTAAACCTAACCCGAACCCGAAACCTAACCCTAACCCTAACCCGAACCCGAACCCTAACCCGAACCCTACCCCTAACCCTAATCCGAACCCTAACCCTAACCCTAACCCTAAACCTAACCCGAAACCTAACCCGAACCCTAACCCTAACCCGAACCCTAACGCTATCCCGAACCCGAACATTAACCCTAACCCTAACCCGAACCCTAAACCTAACCCTAACCCGAACCCTAACCCGAACCCTAACCCTAAACCTAACCCGAACCCTAACCCTAACCCGAACCCTAAACCTAACCCGAACCTGAACCCGAACGCTAACCCGAACCCGAACCCGAACCCTAACCCTAACCCGAACCCGAACCCTAACCCTAACCCTAACCCTAACCCGAACCCTAAACCTAACCCTAACTCTAACCCTAACCCTAACCCTAACCCGAACCCTAACCCTAACCCTAACCCGAACCCTAACCCGAACCCTAACCCTAACCCTAAACCTAATCCGACCCCTAACCCTAAACCTAACCCGACCCCTAACCCGAAACCTAACACGAACCCTAACCCTAACCCTAACCCTAACCCCTAAACCTAACCCTAACCCTAACCCGAACCCGAACCCTAAACCGAACCCTACCATTAACCCTAATCCGAACCCTAACCCTAACCCTAACCCTAACCCTAACCCGAACCCTAACTCTAACCCGAACCCGAACCCTAACCCTAACCCGAACCCTAACCCTAACCCGAAACCTAACCCTAACCCTAACCGGAACCCGAACCCAAACCCTAACCCTAAACCTAACCCGAACCCTAACCCTCACCCGAACCCTATCCCTAAACCTAACCCGAACCCTAACCCTCACCCTAAACCGAACCCTAACCCTAACCCGAACCCTAACCCGAACCCTAACCCGAACCCTAACCCTAACCCTAACCCGATCCCTAACCCTAACCCTAACCCTAACCCGAACCCGAACCCTA
>JAVLSZ010000132.1:440000-445000 GCA_032313775.1 Urocyon cinereoargenteus | reverse complement strand
AACCGATCCCTAACCCTAACCCGAACCCGAACCCTAACCCTAACCCGAAACCTAATCCGAACCCAACCCTAACCCGAAACCTAACCCTAACCCGAACCCTAACCCTAACCCTAACCCTAACCCGAAACCTAAACCTAACCCGAACCCTAACCCTAAAACTAACCCGAACCCTAACCCTACCCCTAACCCGAACCCTAACCGTAACCTGAACCCTAACCCTAACCCTAACCCTAACCCTAACCCGAACCCTAACCCTAACAATAACCCGAACCCTAACCTGAACCCTAACCCTAACCCTAACCTGAACACTAACACCTAACCCTAACCCAAACCGAACCCTTACCCGAACCCGAACCCTAAACCTAACCCGAACCCGAACCCGAACGCTAACCCGAACCCGAACCCGAACCCTTACCCTAACCCTAACCCGAACCCTAACCCTAACCCTAACCCTAACCCTAACCCTAACCCGAACCCTAAACCTAACCCTTACTCTAACCCTAAACCGAACCCTAACCCGAACCCTAACCCTAACCCTAACCCGAACTCTAACCCGAACCCTAACCCTAACCCTAAACCTAACCCGACCCCTAACCCTAAACCTAAACCGACCCCTAACCCGAAACCTAACACGAACCCTAACCCTAACCCTAAACCTAACCCTAAACCGAAACTTACCCGAACCCTAACCCGAACCCTAACCCGAACCCTAACCCTAACCCTTACCCTAACCCTAACCCTAACCCTAACCCTAACCCCTAAACCTAACCCTACCCTAACCCGAACCCGAAACCTAACCCGAACCCTACCATTAACCCTAATCCGAACCCTAACCCTAACCCTAACCCTAACCCTAACCCTAACCCGAACCTTAACTCTAACCCGAACCCGAACTCTAACCCTAACCCGAACCCTAACCCTAACCCGAACCCTAACCCTAACCCTAACCGGAACCCGAACCCAAAACCTAACCCTAAACCTAACCCGAACCCTAACCCTCACCCGAACCCTAACCCAAAACCTAACCCGAACCCTAACCCTCACCCTAAACCGAACCCTAAACCTAACCCGAACCCTAACCCGAACCCTAACCCGGACCCTAACCCTAACCCTAACCCGAACCCTAACCGTAACCCTAACCCTTACCCTAACCCGAACACGAACCCTAAACCTAACCCTAACTCTAACCCTAAACCGAACCCTAACCCGAACCCTAACCCTAACCCTAACCCGAACCCTAACCCGAACCCTAACCCTAACCCTAAACCTAACCCGACCCCTAACTCTAAACCTAACCCGACACCTAACCCGAAACCTAACACGAACCCTAACCCTAACCCTAACCCTAAACCGAAACTTAACCCGAACCCTAACCTGAACCCTAAACCGAACCATAACCCTAACCCTAACCCTAACCCGAAACCTAAACCTAACCCTAACCCTAACCCTAAACCTAACCCGACCCCTAACCCGAACCCTAACACGAACACTAACCCTAAACCGAACCCTAACCCTAACCCTAATCCGAACCCGAACCCTAACCCTAACCCGAACCCTAACTCGAACCCTAACCCTAACCCGAACCCTAACCAAACCCGAACCCTAACCCGAACCCGAACCCTAACCCTAACCCAAACCCGAACCCTAACCCTAACCCGAACCCGAACCCTAACCCTAACCCGAACCCTAACACTAACCCTAAACCCAACCCGAACCCTAACCCTAACCCGAACCCTAACCCGAACCCTAACCCTAACCATAACCCGAACCCTAAACCTAACCCTAACCCTAATTCGAACCCTAACCCTAACCCTAACCCGACACCTAACCCGAACCGTAACACGAAACCTAACCCTAACCCGAACCCAAACCCTAAACCTAAACCTAAACCGATCCCTAACCCTAACCCGAACCCGAACCCTAACCCTAACCCGAAACCTAATCCGAACCCAACCCTAACCCGAAACCTAACCCTAACCCGAACCCTAACCCTAACCCTAACCCTAACCCGAAACCTAAACCTAACCCGAACCCTAACCCTAAAACTAACCCGAACCCTAACCCTACCCCTAACCCGAACCCTAACCGTAACCCGAACCCTAACCCTAACACTAACCCTAACCCTAACCCGAACCCTAACCCTAACAATAACCCGAACCCTAACCTGAACCCTAACCCTAACCCTAACCTGAACACTAACACCTAACCCTAACCCAAACCGAACCCTTACCCGAACCCGAACCCTAAACCTAACCCGAACCCGAACCCGAACGCTAACCCGAACCCGAACCCGAACCCTTACCCTAACCCTAACCCGAACCCTAACCCTAACCCTAACCCTAACCCTAACCCGAACCCTAAACCTAACCCTTACTCTAACCCTAAACCGAACCCTAACCGAACCCTAACCCTAACCCTAACCCGAACTCTAACCCGAACCCTAACCATAACCCTAAACCTAACCCGACCCCTAACCCTAAACCTAACCCGACACCTAACCCGAAACCTAACACGAACCCTAACCCTAACCCTAACCCTAACCCTAAACCGAAACTTAACCCGAACCCTAACCCGAACCCTAACCCGAACCCTAACCCTTACCCTAACCCTAACCCTAACCCTAACCCTAACCCCTAAACCTAACCCTACCCTAACCCAAACCCGAACCCTAACCCGAACCCTACCATTAACCCTAATCCGAACCCTAACCCTAACCCTAACCCTAACCCTAACCATAACCCGAACCCTAACTCTAACACGAACCCGAACTCTAACCCTAACCCGAACCCTAACCCTAACCCGAACCCTAACGCTAACCCTAACCGGAACCCGAACCCAAACCCTAACCCTAAACCTAACCCGAACCCTAACCCTCACCCGAAACCTAACCCAAAACCTAACCCGAACCCTAACCCTCACCCTAAACCGAACCCTAACCCTAACCCGAACCCTAACCCGAACCCTAACCCGGACCCTAACCCTAACCCTAACCCGAACCCTAACCCTAACCCTAACCCTAACCCGAACCCTAACCCTAACCCGAACCCTAACCCTAACACGAACCCTAACGCTAACCCTAACCCTAACCCGAACTCTAACCCGAACCCTAACCTGAACCCTAACCCTAACCCTAACCCGACCCCTAATGCTAACCCGAACCCGAACACTAACCCTAACCATAACCCGAACCCTAACCATAACCCTAACCCGAACCCTAAACCGAACCCTAACCATAACCCGAACCCTAACCCTAACCCTAACCCTAACCCGAAACCTAAACCTAACCCGAAACCTAACCCTAACCCGAAACCTAACCCGAACCCAACCCTAACCCGAACTCTAACCCTAACCCTAACCGGAACCCTAACCCTAACCCTAACCCGAACCCGAACCCTAACCCCTTACCCGAATCCTAACCCTAACGCGAACCCTAAACCGAACCCTAACCCTAACCCTAACCCCGAACCCGAAACCTAACCCTAACACTAACCCGAACCCTAACCCGAACCCTAACCCGAACCCCAACCCTAAACCTAACCCGAACCCGAACCCTAACCCTAACCCAAACCCGAACCCTAATCCTAAACCGAACCCTAACCCTAACCCTAACCCTAACCCGAAACCTAACCCTAACCCTAACTCGACCCCTAACCCGAACCCTAACTCGAACGCAAACACTAAACCTAACCCTAACCCGAACCCTAACCCTAAACCTAACCCTAACCATAAACCTAACCCGACCCCTAACCCGAACCCTAACACGAACACTAACCCTAACCGAACCTTAACCCTAACCCTAACCCGAACCCGAACCCAAACCCTAACCCTAACCCTAACCCGAACCCTAACCCTAATCCGAACCCTAAACCTAAACCTAACCCGAACCCTAACTCTAAACCTAACCCGAACCCTAACCCTAACCCGAACCCTAACCCTAACCCGAACCCGAACCCGAAACCTAACCCTAACCCGAACCCTAACCCGAACCCTAACCCTAACCCGAACCCTAACCCAAACCCGAACCCTAACCCGAACCCGAACCCTAACCCTAACCCAAACCCGAACCCTAACCCTAACCCGAACCCGAACCCTAACCCTAACCCGAACCCTAACCCGAACCCTAACCCTAACTCTAACCCGAACCCTAAACCTAACCCTAACCCTAACCCGAACCCTAACCCTAACGCTAACCCGACACCTAACCCGAACCGTAACACGAACCCTAACCCTAACCCGAACCCGAACCCTAAACCTAACCCTAACCCGATCCCTAACCCTAACCCGAACCCGAACCCTAACCCTAACCCGAAACCTAATCCGAACCCAACCCTGACCCGAACCCTAACCGTAACCCGAACCCTAACCCTAACACTAACCCTAACCCTAACCCGAACCCTAACCCTAACCTGAACACTAACACCTAACCCTAACCCGAACCCGAACCCTTACCCGAACCCAAACCCTAACCCTAAACCGAACCCGAACCCGAAACCTAACCCGAACCCTAACCCTAAACCTAACCCGAACCCTAACCCGAACCCTAACCCTAACCCTAAACTTAATCCGACCCCTAACCCTAAACCTAACCCGACCCCTAACCCGAAACCTAACACGAATCCTAACCCTAACCCTAACCCTAACCCTAACCCGAACCTTAACCCGAACCCTAACCGGAACCCTAACCCGAACCCTAACCGTAACCCTAACCCTAACCCGAACCCTAACCCGAACCCTAACCATAACCCTAACCCTAACCCGAACCCTAACCCTAACCCAAACCCTAACCCGAACCCTAACCCGAACCCTAACCCTAACCCTAACCCTAACACGAACCCAAACCCTAACCCTAACCCTAACCTGAACCCTAACCCGAAACCTAACCCTAACCCAAACCTGAACCCAAACCCGAACCCTAACCCTAAACCTAACCCGAACCCTAACCCTAACCCTAAACGCTAAACCTAACCCTAAACCTAACCCGAACCCGAACCCTAACCCTA
>JAVLSZ010000132.1:427500-437500 GCA_032313775.1 Urocyon cinereoargenteus | reverse complement strand
CGAACCCTAACCGTAACCCGAACCCTATCCCTAACACTAACCCTAACCCTAACCTGAACCCTAACCCTAACAATAACCCGAACCCTAACCTGAACCCTAACCCTAACCCTAACCTGAACACTAACACCTAACCCTAACCCAAACCGAACCCTTACCCGAACCCGAACCCTAAACCTAACCCGAACCCGAACCCGAACGCTAACCCGAACCCGAACCCGAACCCTTACCCTAAACCTAACCTGAACCCTAACCCTAACCCTAACCCTAACCCTAACCCGAACCCTAAACCTAACCCTTACTCTAACCCTAAACCGAACCCTAACCCGAACCCTAACCCTAACCCTAACCCGAACTCTAACCCGAACCCTAACCCTAACCCTAAACCTAACCCGACCCCTAACCCTAAACCTAACCCGACCCCTAACCCGAAACGTAACACGAACCATAACCCTAACCCTAACCCTAACCCTAAACCGAAACTTACCCGAAACCTAACCCGAACCCTAACCCGAACCCTAACCCTAACCCTTACCCTAACCCTAACCCTAACCCTAACCCCTAAACCTAACCCTACCCTAACCCGAACCCGAAACCTAACCCGAACCCTACCATTAACCCTAATCCGAACCCTAACCCTAACCCTAACCCTAACCCTAACCCTAACCCGAACCCTAACTCTAACCCGAACCCGAACTCTAACCCTAACCCGAACCCTAACCCTAACCCGAACCCTAACCCTAACCCTAACCGGAACCCGAACCCAAACCCTAACCCTAAACCTAACCCGAACCCTAACCCTCACCCGAACCCTAACCCAAAACCTAACCCGAACCCTAACCCTCACCCTAAACCGAACCCTAACCCTAAGCCGAACCCTAACCCGAACCCTAACCCGGACCCTAACCCTAACCCTAACCCGAACCCTAACCCTAACCCTAACCCTTACCCTAACCCGAACACGAACCCTAAACCTAACCCTAACTCTAACCCTAAACCGAACCCTAACCCGAACCCTAACCCTAACCCTAACCCGAACCCTAACCCGAACCCTAACCCTAACCCTAAACCTAACCCGACCCCTAACTCTAAACCTAACCCGACACCTAACCCGAAACCTAACACGAACCCTAACCCTAACCCTAACCCTAACCCTAAACCGAAACTTAACCCGAACCCTAACCTGAACCCTAAACCGAACCCTAACCCTAACCCTAACCCTAACCCGAAACCTAAACCTAACCCTAACCCTAACCCTAAACCTAACCCGACCCCGAACCCGAACCCTAACACGAACACTAACCCTAACCCGAACCCTAACCCTAACCCTAATCCGAACCCGAACCCTAACCCTAACCCGAACCCTAACCCGAACCCTAACCCTAACCCGAACCCTAACCCAAACCCGAACCCTAACCCGAACCCGAACCCTAACCCTAACCCAAACCCGAACCCTAACCCTAACCCGAACCCGAACCCTAACCCTAACCCGAACCCTAACACTAACCCTAAACCGAACCCGAACCCTAACCCGAACCCGAACCCTAACCCGAACCCTAACCCTAACCCTAACCCGAACCCTAAACCTAACCCTAACCCTAATTCGAACCCTAACCCTAACCCTAACCCGACACCTAACCCGAACCGTAACACGAACCCTAACCCTAACCCGAACCCAAACCCTAAACCTAACCCTAAACCGATCCCTAACCCTAACCCGAACCCGAACCCTAACCCTAACCCGAAACCTAATCCGAACCCAACCCTAACCCGAAACCTAACCCTAACCCGAACCCTAACCCTAACCCTAACCCGAAACCTAAACCTAACCCGAACCCTAACCCTAAAACTAACCCGAACCCTAACCCTACCCCTAACCCGAACCCTAACCGTAACCCGAACCCTAACCCTAACACTAACCCTAACCCTAACCCGAACCCTAACCCTAACAACCCGAACCCTAACCTGAACCCTAACCCTAACCCTAACCTGAACACTAACACCTAACCCTAACCCAAACCGAACCCTTACCCGAACCCGAACCCTAAACCTAACCCGAACCCGAACCCGAACGCTAACCCGAACCCGAACCCGAACCCTTACCCTAACCCTAACCCGAACCCTAACCCTAACCCTAACCCTAAACCTAACCCGAACCCTAAACCTAACCCTTACTCTAACCCTAAACCGAACCCTAAACCGAACCCTAACCCTAACCCTAACCCGAACTCTAACCCGAACCCTAACCCTAACCCTAAACCTAACCCGACCCCTAACCCTAAACCTAACCCGACCCCTAACCCGAAACCTAACACGAACCCTAACCCTAACCCTAACCCTAACCCTAAACCGAAACTTAACCCGAACCCTAACCCGAACCCTAACCCGAACCCTAACCCTAACCCTTACCCTAACCCTAACCCTAACCCTAACCCTAACCCCTAAACCTAACCCTACCCTAACCCGAACCCGAACCCTAACCCGAACCCTAACATTAACCCTAATCCGAACCCTAACCCTAACCCTACCCTAACCCGAACCCTAACTCTAACCCGAACCCGAACTCTAACCCTAACCCGAACCCTAACCCTAACCCGAACCCTAACCCTAACCCTAACCGGAACCCGAAACCAAACCCTAACCCTAAACCTAACCCGAACCCTAACCCTCACCCGAAACCTAACCCAAAACCTAACCCGAACCCTAACCCTCACCCTAAACCGAACCCTAACCCTAACCCGAACCCTAACCCGAACCCTAACCCTAACCCTAACCCTAACCCGAACCCTAACCCTAACACGAACCCAAACCCTAACCCTAACCCTAACCTGAACCCTAACCCGAACCCTAACCCTAATCCTAACCTGAACCCAACCCGAACCCTAACCCTAAACCTAACCCGAACCCTAACCCTAACCCTAAACGCTAAACCTAACCCTAAACCTAACCCGAACCCGAACCCTAACCCTAACACTAACCCGAACCTGAAACCTAACCCGAACCCTACCCCTAACCCTAATCCGAACCCTAACCCTAACCCTAACCCTAACCCTAACCCTAACCCGAACCCTAACCCAAACCCTAACCCTAACCCGAAACCAAACGCTATCCCGAACCCGAACACTAACCCTAACACTAACCCGAACCCTAAACCTAACCCTAACCCGAACCCTAACCCGAAACCTAACGCTAAACCTAACCCGAACCCTAACACTAACCCGAACCCTAACCCTAACCCTAACCCGAACCCTTACCCTAACCCTAAACCGAACCCTAAACCTAACCCGAACCCTAACCCGAACCCTAACCCTAACCCTAATCCGAACCCTAATCCTAACCCCAACCCGAACCCTAAACCGAACCCTAACCCGGACCCTAACCTTAATCCTACCCCTGACTCTAACCCGAACCCTAACCCTAACACTAAACCTAACCTTAATCCGAACCCTAACCCTAACACTAACCCTAACCCAAACCCGAACCCTAACCCTAAACCTAACCCTAACCCTAACCCTAACCCTAAACCGAACCCTAACCCGAACCCTAACCCTAACCCTAACCCTAAACCTAACCCTAACCCTAACCCGAACCCTAACGCTAAACCTATCCCTAAACCTAACCCTAACACTAACACTAACCCGAACCCTAACACTAACCCTAACCCTAACCCTGACCCTAACCCAAACCCTAACCCTAACCCTAATCCTAACCTCTAACACTAACCCCAAACCTAACCCTAACCCGAACAGTAAGCCTAACCCTAACCCGAAACCTAACCCTAACCCGAACCCTGACACTAACCCGAACCCTAACCCTAAAGCTAACCCTAAACCTAACCCTAACCCTAACCCGATCCCTAACTCGATCCCTAACCCTAACCCTAACCCTAACCCGAAACATAATCCTAACCCTAACCCTAACCCGAATCCGAACCCTAACCCGAATCCTAACCCTAACCCTAACCCGAAACCTAACCCTAACCCAAACCTGAACCCTAACCCTAACCCGAACCCTAACCCTAACCCTAACCCGAACCCTAACCCGTACCCTAACCCTAACCCGAATCCGAACCCAAACCCGAATCCTAACCCTAACCCTAACCCGAAACCTAACCCTAACCCAAACCCGAACCCTAACCCTAACCCGAACCCTAACCCGAACCCTAACCCGAACCCTAACCCGTACCCTAACCCGAACCCTAAACCGAACACTAACCCTAACCCTAACCCGAACCCTAACCCGAACCCTAACCCTAACCCGAACCCTAACCCAAAGCCTAACACGAACCCTAACCCTAACCCTAACCCGATCCCTAACGCTAACCCGAACCCGAACCCTAACCCGAACACTAATCCTAACCCTATCCCGAACCCTAACCCTAACCCTAACCCAAAATCTAACCCGAAACCGAACCCTAACCCTAACCCTAATCCTAACCCGAACCCTAACCCTAACCCTAACCGGAACCCTAACCCTAACCCTAACCCGAACCCGAACCCTAACCCCTTACCCGAATCCTAACCCTAACCGGAACCCTCACCCGAACCCTAACCCTAACCCCGAAACCGAACCCTAACCTTAACCATAACCCTAAACCGAAACCTAACCCAAACCCTAACCCAAACCCCAAACCTAACCCTAACCCTAACCCGAACCCAAACCCTAAACCAAATCCTAACCCGAAACCTAACCCTAACCCGAACCCTAACCCTAACCCTAACCCTAACCCGAACCCTAACCCTAACCCTAACCCGACCCCTAACCCGAACCCTAACACAAACCCTAACCCTAACCCTAACCCTAACCCTAACACGAACCCTATTCCTAACACTAACCCGAACCCTAACCCTAAGCCGAACCCTAACCCTAACCCTAACACGAACCCTATACCTAACCCGAACGCGAAACCTAAACCTAACCCGAAACCTAACCCGAACCCAACCCAATCCCGAAACCAAACCCTAACCCGAACCCTAACCCTAACCCGAACCCTAACCCTAACTCTAACCCTAAACCTAACCCTAACCCGAAACCTAAATCTAACTCGAACCCTAACACTAAACTTAACCCGAACCCTAACCCTAACCCTAAACCGAACCCGAACCCAAACCCTAACCCTAACACTAACCCGAACCCTAACCCTAATCCGAACCCTAAACCTAAACCTAACCCGAACCCTAACTCTAAACCTAACCCGAACCCTAACCCTAACCCGAACCCGAACCCAAACCCTAACCCTAACCCTAACCCGAACCCTAACCCTAATCCGAACCCTAAACCTAAACCTAACCCGAACCCTAACTCTAAACCTAACCCGAACCCTAACGCTAACCCGAACCCTAACCCTAACCCGAACCCGAACCCGAACCCTAACCCTAACCCAAACCCTAACCCGAACCCTAACCCTAACCCGAACCCTAACCCAAACCCGAAGCCTAACCCGAACCCGAACCCTAACACTAAACCGAACCCGAACCCTAACCCTAACCCGAACCCGAACCCTAATCCTAACCCGAACCCTAACCCGAACCCTAACCCTAACCCTAACCCGAACCCTAAACCTAAACCTAACCCTAACCCGAACCCTAACCCTAACCCTAACCCGACACCTAACCCGAACCGTAACACGAACCCTAACCCTAACCCGAACCTTAACCCTAAACCTAACCATAACCCGATCCCTAACCCTAACACGAACCCGAACCCTAAACCTAACCCGAAACCTAATCCGAACCCAACCCTAACCCGAAACCTAACCCTAACCCGAACCCTAACCCTAACCCTAACTCTAACCCGAAACCTAAACCTTACCCGACCCCTAACCCTAAAACTAACCCGAACCCTAACCCAAACCCTAACCCGAACCCTAACCGTAACCCGAACCCTAACCCTAACCCTAACCCTAACCCGAACCCTAACCCTAACAATAACCCGAACACTAACACCTAACCCTAAACCGAACCCGAACCCTTACCCGAACCCAAACCCTAACCCTAACCCGAACCTGAACCCGAACCCTAACCCGAACCCTAACCCTAACCCTAACCCGAACCCTAACCCGAACCCTAACCCTAACCCTAAACTTAACCCGACCCCTAACCCGAAACCTAACACGAATCCTAACCCTAACCCTAACCCTAACCCTAACCCGAACCTTAACCCGAACCCTAACCGGAATCCTAACCCGAACCCTAACCCTAACCCTAACCCTAACCCGAACCCTAACCCGAACCCTAACCATAACCCTAACCCTAACCCGAACCCTAACCCTAACCCAAACCCTAACCCGAACCCTAACCCGAACCCTAAACCTAACCCTAACCCTAACACGAACCCAAACCCTAACCCTAACCCTAACCTGAACCCTAACCCGAACCCTAACCCTAACCCAAACCTGAACCCAAACCCGAACCCTAACCCTAAACCTAACCCGAACCCTAACCCTAACCCTAAACGCTAAACCTAACCCTAAACCTAACCCGAACCCGAACCCTAACCCTAACCCTAAACCGAACCCGAACCCTAACCCGAACCCTACCACTAACCCTAATCCGGACCCTAACCCTAACCCTAACCCTAACCCTAACCCTAACCCGAACCCTAACCCGAACCCTAACCCTAACCCGAACCCTAACGCTATCCCGAACCCGAACACTAACCCTAACCCTAACCCGAAACCTAAACCTAACCCTAACCCGAACCCTAACCTTAACCCGAACCCTAACCCTTACACTAAACCTAAACCGAACCCTAACCCTAACCCTAAACCGACCCCTAACCCGAACCCTAACACAAACCCTAACCCTAACCCGACCCCTAACCCGAACCCTAACACGAACACTAACCCTAACCGGAACCCTAACCCTAACCCTAAACCGAACCCGAACCCAAACCCTAACCCTAACCCTAACCCGAACCCTAACCCTAACACTAATCCGAACCCTAAACCTAAACCTAACCCGAACCCTAACTCTAAACCTAACCCGAACCCTAACACTAACCCAAACCCTAACACTAACCCGAACCCGAACCCGAAACCTAACCCTAACACGAACGTTAACCCTAACCCTAACCCTAACCCGAAACCTAACCCTAACCCTAACCCTAACCCTAACCCTAACCCTAACCCGAACCCTAACTCGAACCCTAACCCTAAAGCTAACCCTAACCCGATCCCTAACCCTAACCCGAACCCGAACCCTAACCCTAACCCAAACCTAATCCGAACCCAACCCTAACCCGAAACCTAACCCTAACCCGAACCCTAACCCTAACCCTAACCCTAACCCGAAACCTAAACCTATCCCGAACCCTAACCCTAAAACTAACCCGAACACTAACCCTAACCCTAAACCGAACCCTAACTGTAAACCGAACCCTAACCCTAACCCTAACCCTAACCCTAACCCGAACCCTAACCCTAACAATAACCCGAACCCTAACCCGAACCCTAACCTTAACCCTAACCTGAACAATAACACCTAACCCTAACCCGAACCGGAACCCTTAACCGAACCCGAACCCTAACCCTAACCCGAACCCGAACCCGAACGCTAACCCGAACCCGTACCCGAACCCTAACCCTAACCCTAACCCGAACCCTAACCCTAAACCTAACCCTTACCCTAACCCGAACACGAACCCTAAACCTAACCCTAACTCTAACCCTAAACCGAACCCTAACCCGAACCCTAACCCTAACCCTAACCCGAACCCTAACCCGAACCCTAACCCTAACCCTAAACCTAACCCGACCCCTAACTCTAAACCTAACCCGACACCTAAACCGAAACCTAACACGAACCCTAACCCTAACCCTAACCCTAACCCTAACCCGAAACTTAACCCGAACCCTAACCCGAACCCTAACCCGAACCCTAACCCTAACCCTAACCCTAACCCGAAACCTAACCCTAACCCTAACCCTAACCCTAACCCTAACCCGACCCCTAACCCAAACCCTAACACGAACACTAACCCTAACCCGAACCCTAACCCTAACCCTAATCCGAACCCGAACCCTAACCCTAACCCGAACCCTAACCCGAACCCTAACCCTAACCCGAACCCTAACCCAAACCCGAACCCTAACCCGAACCCGAACCCTAACCCTAAACCAAACCCGAACCCTAACCCTAACCCGAACCCGAACCCTAACCCTAACCCGAACCCTAACACTAACCCTAAACCGAACCCGAACCCTAACCCTAACCCGAACCCTAACCCGAACCCTAACCCTAACCCTAACCCGAACCTTAAACCTAACCCTAACCCTAACCCGAACCCTAACCCTAAGCCTAACCCGACACCTAACCCGAACCGTAACACGAACCCTAACCCTAACCCGATCCCGAACCCTAAACCTAACCCTAAACCTTTCCCTAACCCTAACCCGAACCCGAACCCTAACCCTAACCCGAAACCTAATCCGAACCGAACCCTAACCCGAAACCTAACCCTAACCCGAACCCTAACCCTAACCCTAAACCTAACCCGAAACCTAAACCTAACCCGAACCCTAACCCTAAAACTAACCCGAACCCTAACCCTACCACTAACCCGAACCCTAACCGTAACCCGAACCCTAACCCTAACACTAACCCTAACCCTAACCCGAACCCTAACCCTAACAATAACCCGAACCCTAACCTGAACCCTAACCCTAACCCTAACCTGAACACTAACACCTAACCCTAACCCAAACCGAACCGTTACCCGAACCCGAACCCTAAACCTAACCCGAACCCGAACCCGAACGCTAACCCGAACCCGAACCCGAACCCTAACCCTAACCCTAACCCGAACCCTAACCCTAACCCTAACCCTAACCCTAACCCTAACCCGAACCCTAAACCTAACCCTTACTCTAACCCTAAACCGAACCCTAACCCGAACCCTAACCCTAACCCTAACCCGAACTCTAACCCGAACCCTAACCCTAACCCTAAACCTAACCCGACCCCTAACCCTAAACCTAACCCGACCCCTAACCCGAAACCTAACACGAACCCTAACCCTAACCCTAACCCTAACCCTAAACCGAAACTTAACCCGAACCCTAACCCGAACCCTAACCCGAACCCTAACCCTAACCCTTACCCTAACCCTAACCCTAACCCTAACCCTAACCCTAACCCTAACCCCTAAACCTAACCCTACCCTAACCCGAACCCGAACCCTAACCCGAACCCTACCATTAACCCTAATCCGAAACCTAACCCTAACCCTAACCCTAACCCTAACCCTAACCCGAACCCTAACTCTAACCCGAACCCGAACCCTAACCCTAACCCAAACCCTAACCCTAACCCGAACCCTAACCCTAACCCTAACCGGAACCCGAACCCAAACCCTAACCCTAAACCTAACCCGAACCCTAACCCTCACCCGAACCCTAACCCAAAACCTAACCCGAACCCTAACCCTCACCCTAAACCGAACCCTAACCCTAACCCGAACCCTAACCCGAACCCTAACCCGGACCCTAACCCTAACCCTAACCCGAACCCTAACCCTAACCCTAACCCTAACCCGAACCCTAACCCTAACCCGAACCCTAACCCTAACACAAACCCTAACGCTAACCCTAACCCTAACCCGAACCCTAACCCGAACCCTAACCTGAACCCTAACCCTAACCCTAACCCGACACCTAATGCTAACCCGAACCCGAACACTAACCCTAACCCTAACCCGAACCCTAACCATAACCCTAACCCGAACCCTAACCCGAACCCTAACCATAACCCGAACCCTAACCCTAACCCTAACCCTAACCCAAAACCTAAACCTAACCCGAAACCTAACCCTAACCCGAAACCTAACCCGAACCCAACCCTAACCCGAACCCTAACCCTAACCCAAACCGGAACCCTAACCCTAACCCGAACCCGAACCCTAACCCCTTACCCGAATCCTAACCCTAACGCGAACCCTAAACCGAACCCTAACCCTAACCCTAACCCCGAACCCGAACCCTAACCCTAACCCTAACCCGAACCCT
>JAVLSZ010000132.1:417500-422500 GCA_032313775.1 Urocyon cinereoargenteus | reverse complement strand
AACCCGAAACCTAATCCGAACCCAACCCTAACCCGAAACCTAACCCTAACCCGAACCCTAACCCTAACCCTAACTCTAACCCGAAACCTAAACCTTACCCGACCCCTAACCCTAAAACTAACCCGAACCCTAACCCAAACCCTAACCCGAACCCTAACCGTAACCCGAACCCTAACCCTAACCCTAACCCTAACCCGAACCCTAACCCTAACAATAACCCGAACACTAACACCTAACCCTAAACCGAACCCGAACCCTTACCCGAACCCAAACCCTAACCCGAACCCGAACCTGAACCCGAACCCTAACCCGAATCCTAACCCTAACCCTAACCCGAACCCTAACCCGAACCCTAACCCTAACCCTAAACTTAACCCGACCCCTAACCCGAAACCTAACACGAATCCTAACCCTAACCCTAACCCTAACCCTAACCCGAACCTTAACCCGAACCCTAACCGGAATCCTAACCCGAACCCTAACCCTAACCCTAACCCTAACCCGAACCCTAACCCGAACCCTAACCATAACCCTAACCCTAACCCGAACCCTAACCCTAACCCAAACCCTAACCCGAACCCTAACCCGAACCCTAAACCTAACCCTAACCCTAACACGAACCCAAACCCTAACCCTAACCCTAACCTGAACCCTAACCCGAACCCTAACCCTAACCCAAACCTGAACCCAAACCCGAACCCTAACCCTAAACCTAACCCGAACCCTAACCCTAACCCTAAACGCTAAACCTAACCCTAAACCTAACCCGAACCCGAACCCTAACCCTAACCCTAACCCGAACCCGAACCCTAACCCGAACCCTACCACTAACCCTAATCCGGACCCTAACCCTAACCCTAACCCTAACCCTAACCCTAACCCGAACCCTAACCCGAACCCTAACCCTAACCCGAACCCTAACGCTATCCCGAACCCGAACACTAACCCTAACCCTAACCCGAAACCTAAACCTAACCCTAACCCGAACCCTAACCTTAACCCGAACCCTAACCCTTACACTAACCCTAAACCGAACCCTAACCCTAACCCTAAACCGACCCCTAACCCGAACCCTAACACAAACCCTAACCCTAACCCGACCCCTAACCCGAACCCTAACACGAACACTAACCCTAACCGGAACCCTAACCCTAACCCTAAACCGAACCCGAACCCAAACCCTAACCCTAACCCTAACCCGAACCCTAACCCTAACACTAATCCGAACCCTAAACCTAAACCTAACCCGAACCCTAACTCTAAACCTAACCCGAACCCTAACACTAACCCAAACCCTAACACTAACCCGAACCCGAACCCGAAACCTAACCCTAACCCGAACGTTAACCCTAACCCTAACCCTAACCCGAAACCTAACCCTAACCCTAACCCTAACCCTAACCCTAACCCTAACCCGAACCCTAACTCGAACCCTAACCCTAAAGCTAACCCTAACCCGATCCCTAACCCTAACCCGAACCCGAACCCTAACCCTAACCCAAACCTAATCCCAACCCAACCCTAACCCGAAACCTAACCCTAACCCGAACCCTAACCCTAACCCTAACCCTAACCCGAAACCTAAACCTATCCCGAACCCTAACCCTAAAACTAACCCGAACCCTAACCCTAACCCTAAACCGAACCCTAACTGTAAACCGAACCCTAACCCTAACCCTAACCCTAACGCTAACCCGAACCCTAACCCTAACAATAACCCGAACCCTAACCCGAACCCTAACCCTAACCCTAACCTGAACAATAACACCTAACCCTAACCCGAACCGGAACCCTTAACCGAACCCGAACCCTAACCCTAACCCGAACCCGAACCCGAACGCTAACCCGAACCCGTACCCGAACCCTAACCCTAACCCTAACCCGAACCCTAACCCTAAACCTAACCCTTACCCTAACCCGAACACGAACCCTAAACCTAACCCTAACTCTAACCCTAAACCGAACCCTAACCCGAACCCTAACCCTAACCCTAACCCGAACCCTAACCCGAACCCTAACCCTAACCCTAAACCTAACCCGACCCCTAACTCTAAACCTAACCCGACACCTAAACCGAAACCTAACACGAACCCTAACCCTAACCCTAACCCTAACCCTAACCCGAAACTTAACCCGAACCCTAACCCGAACCCTAACCCTAACCCTAACCCTAACCCGAAACCTAACCCTAACCCTAACCCTAACCCTAACCCTAACCCGACCCCTAACCCAAACCCTAACACGAACACTAACCCTAACCCGAACCCTAACCCTAACCCTAATCCGAACCCGAACCCTAACCCTAACCCGAACCCTAACCCGAACCCTAACCCTAACCCGAACCCTAACCCAAACCCGAACCCTAACCCGAACCCGAACCCTAACCCTAAACCAAACCCGAACCCTAACCCTAACCCGAACCCGAACCCTAACCCTAACCCGAACCCTAACACTAACCCTAAACCGAACCCGAACCCTAACCCTAACCCGAACCCTAACCCGAACCCTAACCCTAACCCTAACCCGAACCTTAAACCTAACCCTAACCCTAACCCGAACCCTAACCCTAAGCCTAACCCGACACCTAACCCGAACCGTAACACGAACCCTAACCCTAACCCGATCCCGAACCCTAAACCTAACCCTAAACCTTTCCCTAACCCTAACCCGAACCCGAACCCTAACCCTAACCCGAAACCTAATCCGAACCGAACCCTAACCCGAAACCTAACCCTAACCCGAACCCTAACCCTAACCCTAAACCTAACCCGAAACCTAAACCTAACCCGAACCCTAACCCTAAAACTAACCCGAACCCTAACCCTACCACTAACCCGAACCCTAACCGTAACCCGAACCCTAACCCTAACACTAACCCTAACCCTAACCCGAACCCTAACCCTAACAATAACCCGAACCCTAACCTGAACCCTAACCCTAACCCTAACCTGAACACTAACACCTAACCCTAACCCAAACCGAACCGTTACCCGAACCCGAACCCTAAACCTAACCCGAACCCGAACCCGAACGCTAACCCGAACCCGAACCCGAACCCTAACCCTAACCCTAACCCGAACCCTAACCCTAACCCTAACCCTAACCCTAACCCTAACCCGAACCCTAAACCTAACCCTTACTCTAACCCTAAACCGAACCCTAACCCGAACCCTAACCCTAACCCTAACCCGAACTCTAACCCGAACCCTAACCCTAACCCTAAACCTAACCCGACCCCTAACCCTAAACCTAACCCGACCCCTAACCCGAAACCTAACACGAAACCTAACCCTAACCCTAACCCTAACCCTAAACCGAAACTTAACCCGAACCCTAACCCGAACCCTAACCCGAACCCTAACCCTAACCCTTACCCTAACCCTAACCCTAACCCTAACCCTAACCCCTAAACCTAACCCTACCCTAACCCGAACCCGAACCCTAACCCGAACCCTACCATTAACCCTAATCCGAAACCTAACCCTAACCCTAACCCTAACCCTAACCCTAACCCGAACCCTAACTCTAACCCGAACCCGAACCCTAACCCTAACCCAAACCCTAACCCTAACCCGAACCCTAACCCTAACCCTAACCGGAACCCGAACCCAAACCCTAACCCTAAACCTAACCCGAACCCTAACCCTCACCCGAACCCTAACCCAAAACCTAACCCGAACCCTAACCCTCACCCTAAACCGAACCCTAACCCTAACCCGAACCCTAACCCGAACCCTAACCCGGACCCTAACCCTAACCCTAACCCGAACCCTAACCCTAACCCTAACCCTAACCCGAACCCTAACCCTAACCCGAACCCTAACCCTAACACAAACCCTAACGCTAACCCTAACCCTAACCCGAACCCTAACCCGAACCCTAACCTGAACCCTAACCCTAACCCTAACCCGACACCTAATGCTAACCCGAACCCGAACACTAACCCTAACCCTAACCCGAACCCTAACCATAACCCTAACCCGAACCCTAACCCGAACCCTAACCATAACCCGAACCCTAACCCTAACCCTAACCCTAACCCAAAACCTAAACCTAACCCGAAACCTAACCCTAACCCGAAACCTAACCCGAACCCAACCCTAACCCGAACCCTAACCCTAACCCAAACCGGAACCCTAACCCTAACCCGAACCCGAACCCTAACCCCTTACCCGAATCCTAACCCTAACGCGAACCCTAAACCGAACCCTAACCCTAACCCTAACCCCGAACCCGAACCCTAACCCTAACCCTAACCCGAACCCTAACCCGAACCCTAACCCGAACCCCAACCCTAAACCTAACCCGAACCCGAACCCTAACCCTAACCCAAACCCGAACCCTAATCCTAACCCGAACCCTAACCCTAACCCTAACCCTAACCCGAAACCTAACCCTAACCCTAACTCGACCCCTAACCCGAACCCTAACTCGAACCCAAACCCTAATCCTAACCCTAACCCGAACCCTAACCCTAAACCTAACCCTAACCCTAACCCTAACCCGACCCCTAACCCGAACACTAACACGAACACTAACCCTAACCGGAACCCTAAACCCTAACCCTAACCCGAACCCGAACCCAAACCCTAACCCTAACCCTAACCCGAACCCTAACCCTAATCCGAACCCTAAACCTAAACCTAACCCGAACCCTAACTCTAAACCTAACCCGAACCCTAACGCTAACCCGAACCCTAACCCTAACCCGAACCCGAACCCGAACCCTAACCCTAACCCGAACCCTAACCCGAACCCTAACCCTAACCCGAACCCTAACCCAAACCCGAACCCTAACCCGAACCCGAACCCTAACCCTAACCCGAACCCGAACCCTAACCCTAACCCGAACCCGAACCCTAAACCTAACCCGAACCCTAACCCGAACCCTAACCCGAACCCTAACCCGAACCCTAAACCTAACCCTAACCCTAACCCGAACCCTAACCCTAACCCTAACCCGACACCTAACCCGAACCGTAACACGAACCCTAACCCTA